>JAGKQA010000211.1:0-58927 GCA_022609195.1 Plenodomus libanotidis
CCACACACCTGAATAGCCTAACGGCTAATGATCAGCACTTACACGCAAGAACGCTTCTCAATATTGCCCCAGTCACCTCTACTACTGTATTGCTAGCATGAACCCTCTGACACTTACTATATACTCACGGGTATTTAGTGGGATCATTACACTAAAGTCGAAATATAAAAGCTTCTTTAATTAATTAAAATAGTAGTTGAGCATTGGGTGTCTTTTTTATTGCCCTGGAAGATCTCCGAATCAGTATAAATAGCACTAAATAATATAACGAATATATATACTAACTAAAACCGTTAAAGGTATTGAATACTAAGGAAAACAGGAAACTAATTATAAGATATTATTTCTATATTAATAGTGCTGGGAATAGAAGACGAGGTAGTCTGGATTAATATAAACGAAGTCGGTTAAGAGAACCTTAACTATCTACTTAAGTTATTCGAAGCTTAAGTCGAAGATATTCTGGTTCGATTAGCTAGTATAGGTTTACTACTCTATTAATCGGAATAAGTGTTTATGCATATATTAATAACTATTCCGTATTATTCACCTATATTTATAACTGTTTAGAATAAGGATATCGTTAAAATAAGGTTGCTTTTCTAGGCAAAGATATCTATCGATATTACAAACCCTTATAGCTTTAATCTACTTTACGCAAGTAAATAAACTACCTAGGTATCTTTCGCTAATAGTTTTAATATACTGCGTCGTATTATTAGCGAATATATGGCTCTCTGCCTGCTATTGAAATGTGGGCTGCTTTAGTGTATAATGGTGCGAATATGCAATGGTTGGATGATATTGGAAGGTATGTCGTACTTAGAAACCGTCCGATCATATTACTGAAACTGCCTCCAGCAAGCTAATAAAGACTTTGCTGGACGTACTATTAGTAGAGTCGATGGGGAGGGGTCTCGGTTATTTCGAAGAAGGCCTTGCCGACATTAGCCGGATCTTCTAAAGATTGCGGAATGATCATTTGGAAGATTGTTAAGAGTCTCGAGGGTTTACGAAGCTGTATCGGTTCCTGCCCAACTTAGATCAGAACGCCCTAAGCCTCGAGGCCTATTTCGGCAATAGTATTGATCGATTTGGAAGAACATCTTTATATTAGGCGGTAAAGCGCAGCTTAGATAAGTGGGCCTTACATACCAAACCCCCACAATGATTGCTCGGTGCGGCACAAAACACCCTCCATCCAGATATCCCAAATCTAAGCCAGCCCAAGCCACTTCAGCGCCTTGCGACTACTACCCTTCCGAATCTCACTCTGCCGCATATACATGGGCATCAACCGCCTCTCCTCGGCATCATAAAACTCGCCCTCCTCTACCACACTAACAGCATACGCACTCCGCGCATCGTCCTCCCCACCCCCACTGCTCCCGCGCTTCAGCGACAACGGCCTCGACGCACCAGCAATATGCCCGCCGCCCTGCCTCCCCGACCGGCCCGACCGCCGCGACGGACTCTCGTCGCGCTCGGACGACGGCAGCGGCGGCGGCGCGTAGGGGAAGTTGAGCGCGGCGAGACTGCGCGGCGTCGTGGCCACGTCTTCGCTGTTGCTGCTGTACGGAGGGGACAGCGGCGGGCTAAGCGGATTGGGCTTGAATTTACTGACCAGCGGCTGCGGTTGCAGCGGTGGCGCGGGGAGGCGCGTGCTGGGTGGCGGCGCTGCGGACCTGTGCGGGTGCGGGTCGGGCGTGTAGAAGGCGTCGATGTCGATGAGGACTTTCCAGAGCCTGGATATGAGCGCGGCGATCTCGGCTTCGGTGGCGCTGGAGGCGAGCACGTAGTCGGCGCGCGAGAAGGAGATGCGCCGCCTGGCGGCGAGGGTGCGGGCGGTGGGTGCAGTGTCAGTGGTGGAGGGCGGCGCGGGCCATGGGTTGGGCTCGCCGAGGAGACGCTCTATGGTGGTGATGCTGAGCGAGCTGCTGTTGTTGGAGCCCGGGGAGATGTCGGCCAGCTCGGAGGCGGTGGTGTCGCTGGTGTTTAGGACGCCGGCGACTTTGAAGGTGTCGACGCCGATAAGTTTTTGGAGGGCGAGCACAATGGCGAGGTGCTCGGCTGAGTAGGAGATGAGAAGGAAGCGCGTTGCGGTGTTCATGGCGAGGTAGGTCTCCAGATGCGGGATGAGGAGGCAGGCGAGTGAGTTGGGGCTGTCTGTGAGGGGGTCGGCTGTGAGGGAGGTTAGGGGCTGTGTGCTGAAGGACTGCATAGCAGTGGCTATCAGATATCTATGCGGCTGTTAGTGAGTGTCCATCACTTCGAATTGGCATGTTTGTGTGAGTTGCATACCTAATATCCAAGCGGCCACTCCGTGACTGCCCATTTGACTTTGATCCAAGCTTCTCAATCTGCCCAGTAAGTGCGCCAACAAACTCGCTCTTCACACCATTCTGGCACCCTATCGCAAGTATCAAGTCCGCAGTAGCATCGCCAGATCTGCCTCCTGGCGTCTCGCAGGCGCTGAAAATGGGCCTCCACAGCTGGTCCACGTCCGGCAGCCGCGACGAGCCAAATTGGAAGTACCCAGTACTCTCTTGCTGCGGGTAGTAGCCGTCGAGCACTCCTCGCAGCGCATTCTGCGTCGCGATGGCGTTGGAGCGACCTGTAGTCGACAAGTCGTAGAACTTTGTCCCGACGTGCGGCGTGGGGGTTTGAATAGGCGTCGGCGGCTGCTGAGGGTCCCTAGGCGGCGAGCTCGGAGCCTTGTGGTGCAAATTGGAGCTTCGGCGCACATCTGCTCCGCGAGGCGCGAGGGGGTCATAGTCTGAGGCTTCGTCTGCGGACGGCACCTCGGCCACTGGGGATAGTCCTTCGGGATGGCCTTCGAGATCGAAGAGGTCTGCTGTCCTCGGCGTTGACGGGCACGAGTCTGTTGCTGCGGTGTCGGCGTGCGACGAATCCGAGGTAATGCAGGGCACCGGATATGACCCGTCTTTGAATGACTGGATCACAGAATCCAGGACGTAGTCCCGACCGAAATTTGTGAACTGGATAACGAAATCTTCGTGCAAAGGTAGCACAGGCTCGAAATCACTTGCCAAGTCAGCGTTGTCGTAGGCAAAGTCCGCCACGTCAGTGCCGTGATGCACATATGTATCCCACGCAGGCTTCGGCAGGTTCTTCAGAAAAGTCGGAGATCTCCGGATCGTTGTCGTCTGTGCCTTCACAAACTTGGCCAGGGGAAGATGGACAAGGTTGTTAGGCGAGTACGGGTCGTCTGCGATAGAGAGATGTCGACTCTTCGCCTCGGGACTGTCGACAGGTAAGGCTCTCTTCGCAGCCGGGGCCAGCTGGACACTGATGCGCCTACGGCGTGCCTCGACAAGTTCCATGTCATCCAGAGACCGGGTTTTGCGGAGCTTCTCCAGTGACTTCGAAGCTGCCATCTGCACCATTCTGGCCTCTCCGTAGACCACGCCCTCAGGAGTGATTGGTGGCGACATACTGCCGTCGACCGTTGGGGAGAGGAGCTGAACGGTTTGCCGATTCGCGACATTCAGATACCGGTTGTTCTCAACAATATTACTCGCTGGCCGCGGCAACACAGATAGGCTCAGCTTTGGACCGAGCTTCGATCTCCTCAAAGCAAGGTTTCCAGTTGACTTTTCCTCGCCAAATGTCGCGGCTTCTTCGTCCTCGCCGAGAACTGATCCAGCTTCTTCGCTTGGCGATGACCCAAAAACGAAGAAGGGAGAGGCCTGGCCCATTACAAACGAGTAGTCGAGCATTGGCAGGCTCATACTACGTGGCCGGGTCCTGATATAGCAGTCGATCGGCTGCAACGAATCCGTCTCTTTGTAAAGTGCATCGGCTGCCCTCATGGCCTTGATAATGGGGTCCTCAAAGTCGCCTTCCCACAAAAGCTCATCCAAATCTCTCACGCTGCTTAATCTTTCCAAAGCATCGTCATTTGCATACTTTTCTTCCTGACCCAGACCTCGTATGCCCTCGCTGGCGATGTTCTTGTAAATTGTCTCCGCTAGGATAGCATCTCCCGAAGCCTGGCGCTCACTGATTGCTGATATGCACTGTGACACCGCTCCAGCGGTTCCGCCGTTCAGGAAAACCAGTCTCTTGCTGTTGCTGCTGGAGTCGTCGAGGAAACGCATAGCAGCGTTACGCCGCGCCAGCGCTGCTTCATGAACGTCTTTGATATATGCTCGAGAGCTGAAACGGGTGCTTGTGCTTTCCTTCATGTAATGTTGCAAGCTGGGAAGAATCAGAAGTTGCGGCGATGCTGGCAGCAAGCGGAGCTGTGTTGAAACCAGAGCCTCTGGGCCCTCGAAAGCTATCAGGCTCCCATGGTGTCGATTTTGGTTCTCCATAGTGGCGTTTGTGAGACTTGTGCTTGTGAAAATGTTTGACGTCGCGGCAAACCGCAGATGTCAACGAAAAGAACAAATTCGAGCTGGTGAATATTGAGCGTTCTGGAAGTCGAATGAACTTCTTGTACCGAACACGAGAGACGTCGTTCCTTGAGAAATCCGCGTGGGATCTTCCTCCTGATGAACCAGCGCGCAGCGGCAATACCCGCCAAGTGTGAGACACTGCGTTAGATTCGAGTGGTATAAAGGATCGCGAAACACAGATCGCATGCAGAGACCACGCAAGTCGGCTGATGAGCAGAAGTAATGACCAGAAGCAACAACACACTTCACGAACGAAATGCAGTATGGAAGCCACGAGGAAGAATCGAAAGAGGTGACGAAGAATGAGAAATGGGCAATAGCTCGTCCTACCTGACTTACCTTTTTACTTCCGGCTGGGTCTTGACCTAGCTTGGGCCACGGATAGCGACAGTCTTCCGACGTGATGGTCAAGTGGCTTGCACTTCATTGGACTGTACCAGATGAATTGCAAGCGGTACTTGCAGACAATGGGAAAACGAAGGCACCGATGATGTAGCTGCGCCCACTAGTCTGGCTACCTCCACGACTTCCCAGCCTGGCACCACCGGCAAGATCGAAGCGGACCCATCTATTTGGTTTGGCGCGCTCGTGGTCGCCGACAAGCCAATTGGCAAGCACACCAGGCCCAGAGCACGATCCGAGCGCCCAGGACGTCGCGTGCTGCGGCAGACATTGTGAGTGGCTGCAGCTCACATCCGAGCGCGTCTGCGGTATCTGGGTGTCTGGTTTAGCGTCGCCGGTTTGCTGAGAGAAGCGCTATACCTGTATATGTACGAGTGCCTAGGCAAAGCCGATAGACTTATTCCAGAAGGAGGCGGCGCTGGAGCCAACGCGCCGGCCAGCGAATGGCGCTGCTCACTCTCCTGGCCGTGCGTCCTGCAGTAGTTCGCACCTCGTTAGTGTCCGACCGTCATGTCGTTCGTGGCCAAGGCGCCATGCGACATGCACGCACTCGCTCACACACAAGTTTATATCGTCCCTTGCGTGCTGGGCTGCTGCCGCTGCATCCTGCGTGAACAGCAAACTGCGTGAAACGCAGTACGTGAGCCGATACGGGAAGCGGCGCCTGCGAGGAACCTCGTGGTACGCTGCACTAGTCCGTGAGATCCCGCTGCTTGTTACTGGGGTCGGCAGGTGCTAGTCTCGTGACATTGAAGTCTTTTCCTCCAGCGTACAGTCTTCGTGGCTTGGCCTTCATAACGTGGTGCGGAACAAAGTCTTCACGAAGAATGGGGGCGAAAAGCCAGACGCCACAGACGGCGGCCAACTGTCAATGCTTCTTCCAGGAGACCGACGAAGAGACAGTGTGGGCGATAGTGAAGTTCACATTGCACAAGGCGACTATTGATGTCTGAGACGTACTGAGCCGTAATTGCTGCAGGTCTACCAGCCAATGACATGGTAGACTGACCCGAAGGCTGAGAAATATGTCCGCTCCGCGGCCACGGTATCTGGAAGGCCTGCATTGTGTCGCCTTCAACCTCTTCTAGCCTCTTCTGGTGTCCCAAGGCAAAGGCACCAGGCATGTCCCACATCATCATCAGATGCAGGAGTGCTGCCGCGTGCCACACCCGCCGATGGTATGGTTACAGCCAGTGAAGTGGAGGATAGCAGATGCAACTGAAACGACGTGAAAATGGTCGAGGCTGCGAGGCTAGAAGGAGATCGGCATCTGGTGGGTTGCAATCGATGAGATGAGGTTGCGCCCATCTGCGCCTATTCCTTTTCTCCGAACGGGAAGCCCTGAATCCCTACCGTTGATCCTCCCCCACAAACAGGGATTCTGAGGCCTTTCCAGTTCGAGATTCCCACTTTGCGGGGAAAGGGGGGGGGGGGAGAAAGACGCCATGATCAACTTCACAGCGAAGACCTATGTGAGTCCAGCCTGGTATCAGCACAATCCGCGCCGCCAAGTCAAGTGAAGCTTTCGCGCAGCCAGACCTGTTCTTTCTCTATGCTCATCGAAGGTGAGCTCAAATATGCGCGCTGCGAGCAACCGTCAGCTCGCGCGCCCCTGCATCGACCCGAACATTCAAGCGTTATCTCACGCGCGCGCCGGCAACCGCGTTCGAGCAAAGTAGTACTGTATGCCCTGGAAACACGTGCGTGAGCTCGGCCTGGATGTGGCAACTGGCCTAATCAGCACAGTCGCGCTGTATACAGTCCCTGTGGCAGCTCGCTTGTTGGGTTTTGTCGTTTGCCAATTGATTTTGATCTCCGCGACATGTCATTATAGTCTTCTCTGATTTGTTCATTTCTTATGGCTCGATTTGTTAACCAGAACTGACAGGGCTGACGGCGACGGTGAATGTGATTGATCACTCCCGTCGGTCCACCTGTCGGCTGCACTCTGCGCGCGAGCTCTGTGTGTGCGATTAGGTAGGTGGATGTGTTTGCCTGTTCGGAGTCAGTAGCAGGGAGCGTTGTGGACGACAATGTTGTTACACAAAGCATTCTATCACGGAGCCAAATGTCGATCGTCGTTCTACTGCCTGACGCAGCTTGACCCTTGGGTCGGCTCGAGGTCTGAGGGTTGACGTGGACTGCACAGCCGGAACGCATTGGTGAGGTTCTTGTACGTTGTGTTCATGCCACCAAGGCGATGGACGCTGGAGTGACTGCTTGAGGCTCACGTATGGGCAGTGATCTTGCTGAAGTTTGATTTCAACTAGTCATCCATCAGCTCTGCCAGCTCAGCTTCTTCCTCTGCAGTCAGCAAATCGGCAGCATCCCCGTCAGCCTTCTCCGCTCCCTTGGCATCATCGGTGGCAGACTTTGCCTTCTCCTGCTCCTTCACAGCAGCTTCGAGTGCAGCCGTATCCAAAGGCCACGTGCGTACCGTGCCGTCGATGCTGACGCTCACAAGCCTCTCCCCGTGCCCGTTTCCGCTCCGGAGGACAACCAAGTCCACCACTTCGTCGTAGTGACCCTCAAGCACATGTTTTAGGTCAAGCGAAGTCTTGTCCCAGACCTTGAGATCTTCGTCTCGGCCCGCAGTGATGATCAACTGGTCGGTGACCGCCAAGGCGCGGACATGATCGCCATGTGTCACGACTTGGTCGGCTGTGAAGTCCCTTCCGCGCTCGAGGCACTTGGCCGTGCCATCTCCACTTGCGGTCCAGAGGTCGACCTCATCGCCATCATGATCGAACATGGCCTTGTAGACACCAGTCTCGTGTACCAACAAAGCCCTCCTCTCCACAGTCGGCTTGCCAGGCTCGGCGTCTACGAGCGGCTCCCAGCCATCCAGCCGGATCTTCCACCTGCGGATCTGTGGATCACTGCCTGCACTGACCACCACAAGCTCGTCATGTGAGCTCAGTATGGGGTCGATGGCAAGGGACTGCACGGCGAGCATGCTTGTGACTGTATCCTGCAGGACGTGTAGCCGGGAGCCGGTAGCACTGTCCCAGACCATGATTTTCTTATCCGCCCCGCCGCTGATGAGAACATCCTTCCCGCTGATCTTGGCGGATACCACCGCCTTTACGAAGTCGGAGTGCCCGACGAACTTGATGCCAGGCTGCCGCGTCTCGATGTGCCAGGACCAGATATCCTTGTCCCAGGCCCCAGCAAAGACAGTCTTATTGCCCAGCCCGCCTACAGCCAGGCACGTGACTGGTACCGAGGGACCACGGTAAACAGTTTTTGCTGTCTCATCCTACAATCGAGATGAATGAGTGTCTGCGACAAAAGTTAAAAAAAAAGAGGGGAAGATTGCGTACATCGACATTGATTCTGCGTACGGCACCTGCCGACTCCGCGATGAAGATGCTGTCGGAGGGCGAGTGAGGATCCGAGACTGCCGCGGCTATCTTTGACTTGAGCACAATAGGCTTGCCAAAGTTGTTGCTTGACTTGGCTTCTCGTCTCACCCGCTTACTTTGGTCCGCGCTGTGCAATCCGGTCAGCTGCCAGTTCACGACTGAATAGATTGGACAGCACTCACTCTGACTCGAAGAAGCGCCGAGGGTCAGACGAGTTCATCATAACGACTGCGCCCTTCTCGGTTGTTTCTTTGGAATGCAGTGCAGACTATTCCGCTCTCGAAACCCCAGAATATGACCGTGAATCTCGTGACGGCAAGATGAGTGCGGCCGTAGGTTGGTGAAGGGCGACAGCTTCGCTGATCTGAACTGATGATCCGGAACAACACCGATGCTGAAGGTCTTCCTTCAATTGTCACTGCAACACGGTCCAGTGGCCTGCTTCTCTGATCAAAATTGATATTGACGAAAAGTTATTGAGCCTTCTAGAAAGATGCGTGGAAGGTCACTTTGAGAGAGATCTTTGTAAGCAGAGGCAGGACCCCTGTCGATCATCATGGGTCCCTTGTCAACGCGAACTGGCATTTTAAGTTGCTCCACCGACAACGTCGCGTCTCACAAACTTGGAGACGCGTTTCCCAACTTCGCTCCTACAAATACTCTAGCCACAACCTTCCCACTCGACGGCGTATCGCCATTTTGTTCGAGCCCACAACCCAAATTGCCCGGACCAAGTCCAATTTTCGATCATGGCTACAGCTGGACAGAAAGTCCGCGGTCGTCCGGCCCATCTTCAAGGATCCACACACTGCGCCTACACACCAGACGGCACCAGACTAATCACTACGGGTTCAAACAACACCATTCGATTGTACAAGACTGGATTTGACGGAGAGCCCCTCAATATCGACGACTGCCAAGAACAAAACATCAGCGTTGCCAGCAATGACCAGTTCTTCATAGTGGGCTCGGAAGACGGCACTGTGAGCCTGTACTCGCTCGAGACCAACCTCTTCGACAGATTCCTCACGCGTTGCGACCTACCCGTCCGTGATGTTGCGCTCTCACCAAACGGGAGGCTGTGCGCTGTCGCCAGTGATGAGCTGTCGGTCAAGGTCGTTGGGACCGAGGACACCTCCACAATCTTTCACCTGAGGGAGCACAACAAGCCCACGAAGCATATAGCCTTTGACCCCAAGGGCACTCTCTTGACGCTGTCTTGTACGGACGGTGTCATATATGTCTACTCCATGACAGCACCAGATGGCCCGGAGCTGATTAAAAAGGTCGACAATGTGATTGGAGCGAACGAGACAGACTCCGAATCCTCATCCATAGTGGCGTGGCATCCAGATGGGAGAGCATTTGCAGCTCCAACACCCACCAGGGACATCCAAATCATATCCATGAACGACTGGGAAAGACAACGCAGTTTCAAGAATGGTCACGAGGGAGACATTACGGCGCTTGCCTGGTCACCAAATGGTGCTTTGCTAGCCTCCGCAGCCAAGGACAAAAAGATCGTTATCTGGCAGACCAAGGATCAATCCATTGTCGCGAGATACGAGTACCCGGACGTCATGGACATCGCATGGCATCCCACCAACAATCTTCTCTCCTTCACCACAACGCTCGGCGAGGTCTACATATGCCCTGACTTCATCTCGGACCAGTTTTCCCTGCTCCTCAGGCTACCAAGACAACCAGCTCCGTTCATACACGACCCTCTAGCTGAGATCTCTGGAAATGGACGAAAGCCGACTATCAACGGCCACAAGCCCCATCCTCTCCCGGCTCGGACAGATCCAACGGACGACCTGGACTCTCTGCTTGATGGTGAATTTGGGGATGAGGATGATGGCTTCGTCGTTGATGACGACGGTGCTGGATATACCATCGGCAGCAAGCGGGCGGCTGTTGACGACTTGAGCGGTGCACATCCGAACAAGCGAGCTACTGTCCTACGACCGCATTACCATGACGCATTTCAGCCTGGTTCAACCCCTTGGCGAGGCAATCGGAAGTACCTATGCCTCAATTTGATCGGATTCGTGTGGACTGTTGACCAAGACACGCACAACACTGTGACGGTCGAATTCTACGACCATGAATTCCATCGCGACTTTCACTTCACTGATACCTTCCTGTACGACAAAGCTTGTCTCAACGAGAACGGCACATTGTTCTCGAGTCCACCCAAGCAGGACGACAACGAGGATACTCCAGCCTCAATTTTCTACCGACCACACGAGACATGGACACAGCGGAACGACTGGAAGACAGAGCTGCCCAAAGGCGAGTCGGTACTGGCCATGTCATTGGGAGACACGTTCATCACCGTAACGACTTCTGCCGACTACGTTCGCGTATATACCCTCTTTGGGCTGCCATACCGAGTCTACAGGCCCAAGATCACACCGATGGTCAGCTGCGCCGGCTGGCGAGACTACGTCCTCACCATTGGAAACGGACCTTGCGGCGCAGACGGCCGCACGAAGCTGCTTTACAGCATTGAGAACGTTAAGAGGGATGAAGTTTGCCAGAACGCAGACTTAGTGGCCCTCCCAGAAGGCGCGACAGTGAAGAGCGTCTTCTTCTCGGACGATGGTGTAAGTTTTCTTTCTCTTCCGGAACCTGTCCAGATAATCACGACTGACACACTCCAGAACCCATGCATATACGATACCACCGGCACCCTCCTCACACTCCTCCACTGGCGTCAACCAGGCCGCGCCACCTGGATCCCCCTCCTCGACACCAAACTCCTCCCGCGCCTCGCCTCCGGCCGCCGCCAAGAATCCTACTTCCCCATCGCCGTCGCAGACAACAAATTCCACTGCATCATTCTCAAAGGCGGCGACCAATATCCCTACTTCCCACGCCCCCTCCTCTCCGAATTCGATTTCTCCATCCCGCTCACCTCCGCCCCCGCCGCATTGTCATCCAAACCCAAAAAGCGCAAGCCCACCAACGACGATGGCGACCTCTCCGACATGGACATCGACGACGACGACGATCAGCCTGCAGACGACGACGAAGACGCCGCCGCCAACTCCGAATCCCGCAAGCTCGAGCAGTCCTTCCTCCTCCGCGGCATCCAAGCCGCGCAACTCGCCGACCTCGTCGACGCGACGAGTGCCTCGCACGCGCAGCGCTCGGCACTCAGCCGCCTTGAGGTCGAGATCGATAAGGCGCTGCTGCAGTTGCTAGCGATCGAGTGCCGCGAGGGCGAGGATCGCGGTATGCGCGCGCTGGAGATGGTGGAGTTGATGCGTGATCGAACGGGGCGGATGATCGAGGCGGCGGGCAAGGTTGCGCAAAGGTATGGGAGGGATATTTTGGGGGAGAAGATTCGCGAGGTTGGCGAGAGGAGGGTTGGTGGGGAGGATGAGTTTGAGTAGAGGGCGGTGAAAAGGGAGAGGACTGCATATAGGGTAATGCTGTTATAAGTAAGGACAATGAACTTGGATACATGCTGTACATTGTCGACGTGCTTCACCTTTTCTGGAACTTACATTCAGCATTCTTGTGCCCTGGCTGACACCAGCAACAACATTGCATCAAACTCATCAAGAGAGGAAGTGTGTCCCAAGTGCCTTCCTCACAGATCTGTATTCCTTTCATCAAAGCTGTAACCAAAGCTATATTGACTACACCTTTAAGATCTCGAATCCAACAAGTTTCGTGACAACAATCTCAATTTACTTGGCTCTCACTGCTGTGCACCCAGCACTATCTCGCCACGGCCATGCATCTTGACATCAGGTTCAGACCCGAAGCATCTACCGTCCTTCCACAAGGATGTGTGGTCTAGCTCCCTCTAGACCTTACTGTACGCAGGCCCTTGGAAGCTGTTTGCAAACGCAACCCAGTACAACGACAACCTCCGAGTGCGTTCCGCAGCTTTCTCTCGCATGCTTTGTTTCCTTCGTTTCTGCTGCCAGTTCCTATCAGACGATACTCAGCTTTTGCGGAGAGGACGAGCCTTCCTCGCACCCTGACGTGCAATTGGCGGATGACCATCCCCAGCCGCGCATCCAGCACAAACACAACGGCAGAAAACCTCATCTCTTCTACTTTCAGCAAGTCCCTCTCAGC
The DNA here is from genome assembly GCA_022609195.1 of Plenodomus libanotidis. NCBI lineage: Eukaryota > Fungi > Ascomycota > Dothideomycetes > Pleosporales > Leptosphaeriaceae > Plenodomus > Plenodomus libanotidis. The sequence goes on from JAGKQA010000211.1 coordinate 12,287, forward strand.
TTTTTATCTTCGTTCTTGCATCCTGCCCAAACCAAGGCACACTTCCAACAGCCAAGGCCGGACTGAGCAAACGTGCACCATCTTCCTGCCTCACATCTTGCTCCGCATTTCACGGCCAACAGCACGCAAACGACTGTTGCGTGCGGTTCTCTCCTCTCGCGTATGAAACCCACCTCTACCTGAGCGCAAGCACGTCCTCCACAATCATGGACACCACCACGGAGTTCGATCACTACGCTGAGCTCGAGGTCAGCCAGGGTGCCTCGACCGCAAGCATCGTGATTTCTTACCGCCGCCTCAGCCGCGTCCACCATCGTAAGTACTCTGCGGAGAATCCCATCCCTCCACACCATCATTCGATTGTTTTTTAACATCTCAAAAAGCAAAGCATTGACTCACGAACCCAATCTACAGCGGACAGAGCTCCTCTCGGCAAGAAGGACGCAGCGACAGCCAAACAGACGCGCCTGAACCTCGCGCGCGAACTCCTCACCGATGCCACACAACGTCGCGAGTACGACGAGAAACGCTCCGGAGCGACCACCTTCGGAGACGGCATTTTTGTATGTATGTTTGGCGCGCAAAACCCATTTGCCAACGTCAAATCCAACGACAACCGACATGCAGCAGCCGCTGAGCCCACCCATTAGCGCGGAAGAGCACAGCTGCGAGGTCGGGGCTCGAGCTACCGTCAGCAGCGCGGACAAGCAAGCCAGCCGCGATCGGACACAGCAGAGACGCAACAAGCACGGAATGAGACGCGGTGGGGAGGGCAGGCGGGGTTCGGTGGACAGCAGTCAACGCACAACTTCGGACAATCAAGCTTCGCACAAGAGCAGACAAGTTGGGCCGCGGGTCAACCTCAGTGGGCTTGGCAGCAGGCGAACCAGGCTCAAGCGCAGGCAAACCACGCGCGGGGGCAAGCACAACAGGCCAGACAGCATGCTTAGCGTGGCCACCGGCAAGATCGACGGGGTCATCAGCAAGCCCAGAGAGGCTACCAGCAAGCCCAACGGAATTACACACAAACGCATCAGCATGGGCAGAACCCGTTTGGGTCAGAAGGATGGGGTGGAGACAGTAATGACTGCGCTCCACACTAGTCGACAGCGAGCAAGACGCGAATGAGGCAAGCCTGGGACGAGCCAGGCGAACAACCCTTGGTCATCTGCACCTCTTGCCGCCAGAGTTTCAAGCTGACGACCCTTTGGGCTGCAGTGTGCACGAGACAAGACTGGGCGTACAGGACTGAAGATACGAAGCTGGGAAGACAGACGTCGGCGACGTGCAGGGCGAAGAGGACGTGTAGCAGCGCAAGGTTCGGACAGAATACGCCTGGTGCCCACCCAGCATCGGGCAATGGAACTTTGAACAAGGCAGCGACACATTCGAGGACAGGAAAAAGAGGTATGGCAACGAGAGACATGGTTGCGATAGCACTAGATCTAATATGTTGGATCTCTAGTTTCTTGCTGTTCTAGAGGTAACGACTAGGTAGAAAGTAAGAAAATACTTAGAGTCCTGCTAGAAATAACCTGAGCCTCGACGCGCCAGGCCCACACGAAGCTCATCTCGAGCTATGTCTGCGATGCATAGCTCTATGAATTGCCCGCGACCATCGACGCTAATCGTGAGCTGCCATAAGTTCGATAATCCGAAGAAAGTGGAAATCGTGGCCAGCCTCAACCTGAGATACAGAGGGTAATCTTCTCACTTGGCGGTAGGATTCGTCACTCACCGTTCACGTCAACTATGTCCAACGCGCAGCGAATACGCACAACAAACACGGCATGCCCACTGCCAACCACCGAGACCCGCTACTGCTACATGAGACATCTCGCGATAACCTCAGCTACAGCTTCCGTCGCTTCGCCCAAGCTTTAGCGGGCTGTGTCCGCAGTTATTGAGTAAGACTTGGCAAGCATCTTCCCAATCCAGAGCTGCCCAAGCTCTTCGCCGTGGCAAACTCGCGGAGCAAGCTATACGTTCAGGTACCCGAAACGGCAAAGCAAGCGCACTGGCGCATTGACAGCTGTCAAGAAGGCAAGCCCGAATATTACCCGACTCTTCCCTGCGCGCGCTGTCCATAGTTGGTAGCTTCAAACAGCAAGGGGGCGGGACTCTTAGAAACATGAATCGAGCCGGTGTCATCTAAATTGTGTCAGGGCGCTGAACTGAATTCGGCGCAAAGGACTTCAGACCACGACAGCGGATAGGGGCGCGTAATTGTAATTCATGCCATAGCTGTGTGCGTTAGGAATTTGAAAACTGATATGCTGTGCGCGACATTTGAGTGGACGACCAGTAGAGCGCATGCCTAATAATCGAACGCCACAGTAGACTCTCGACGCTTCTAGCGAGGGACACTTGTCCCAAGTGGTCTTCGCGAGCTGAACACATTTCAACTTAGCTTCACGACTAGTCCATCCTAAGAAGAAGCGGAAAAGCCGGGGAGGTCCGACCGAAGCGCTACTCAGCGAATGGGCAGATACAAGCCAACAACGTTTTTAAGGTTCATGTATGGCCCCAAGACCTTGATGACGAAACGTGTAGCCTCGAGATCTTGTCGGTGTCACCAAGTGAAAACGAAGCATCACAAACCTCGGATAGTGGCATGCAGGGACTTGAACTCGTGGCCAGGTCCGTCGGCGGGGATGTGTTGGTGACAGATAGCCTTGCAAATCGACAAATAGACGTCTTCCGCAGAGCTTTTCGAGGACAATGAGCTGTCGAGCGGGCTTGTGGTCGCTCAGCGCCGCACGCAACGGTTGTCAGGGAGGACGATCCATCCCGAAACATGGATGTTGCACACTCAGCACCGACCAAGGCCAGCCACGACGCCAATGGGCGCTACTTGTCCCATACCTTCAGAAACTGACGGCATGAGAGATTGGCCGGGCGGCTGATGAGCTGTTGTTGAAGTACTGGCCTCATGTGCTGGCGGCATGTCATGTCTTTGAGATGATTTTCCACAAGAATGCTGTCGTGGGGAAAGCTCGTTCGAAGCACGAGTCGTTCAGATGGTTTCGAAATAGAGCCGCCATAGACGCAGGAGACTGCTGATGTGCTTCCAGGTAAGATCCGCAATGGAGGTCTCAGGCGGCGCCACCGAGAAGCTGCACGACATTGTACGGGCGTCGCAGGACTTGAATCGAGGGAATCTGGCCATGCTTGTGAGGGTCTCTCTTTGCTGCGCAATCTATCGTCGGCCGAAGTTGATGAGTGTGGCGGTGAAGGGTTCGACACATGTTGCAGACGGGCTGAGATGAAGCGATCGCAGAGCAGCTTTTAGGTAATGGTTCCTCGAAATCGGAGCCTGATCCTCTGAGCGACAAGGCCATTTTGGCAGCAAGGTTGTGCGGGTCCGTATTGGGAAAATAGAAACGTCGACATGGGCCAAATAGGTTAGATGCAAAGCTGCCTTCGACTGTTCCGGACGATGGGTTTCCCGGTTGTGCGGTTCGTAGGAACGTCCAAAGCTTGGGGTGGGCCCTTTCCAAACCGGCAGCCAGGGCAGTTTCTATCCGAATCAGACTGTTTTGTGCTCTGTGTTGTGAGATGAGGCAAGTCGTTGCGAGCACAACAGTAGCGTGCAAGAGATTTTAGCTCGTTCTGTGCCACATGCCCTACGTTGCCGAGCAGGTGTTCAGCTGTTGTACAAGCACCTGTACCTGTACCTGTACTGACGGAGATGCTGACTGACGGCGGCACAGGCATAGATGGCCAGCTGAGAAGGTCTCGGGGTGCTGCGGTTGAGCAGATCCCCGATGCTCCAGTTGCCGTTTGTATACGCAATGCGACCGTGAAGACGAGCCAGCGCGTTGGGTTGTGCTGTTGCTGAGTCGTCTTGTTGGCCAGTCTTGCCTAGCTGCCCAGACAAGACTGCAAACCAGGCTCGGATCGAATCGTGTGATGAAGAGCGGCCTCCGAATGTGCCAGAAGACTTGCTAATGCACGTCGTTATTGTAATTAGCTTTGGGTGTTGGCTGAAGTGGGAAGTGGGATAGTGGGTTTGAGCTGATATTTCGGTGCTTCTGGAAGGAAGGAGTCCTTCTGACCTCGGTTCTTCCCGGTTGAGGTGCGTGTTGTGTGTACTCCGTACTGTACCTATCCCGCCTTAGCACTTGAGCAGGTACAACCCAGTCCCCGGTCCCTGCTATCGTACTCAAAGTGCACAGTTCGTTGGGTACCATCAATCTGTTTCCCGCAACGTATTCTGTCTCGAAACCTTGTAATTCACAAGTGAGCTTTCGCGTGATAGTCCCGGTCTGGGGTTGTTCTCGTTGGGCCGTGCTCTGTACTTGCTGCGATATTCACAGTAGACAGTAGACAGTAGACGGTAGACCAGGTACTCGATGCATGGCAGCTGAAGACTCTACTGCATGCGCAGGGGAGGTGCAAATGCAGCAACCCCCACCTTCCCGCCTTCCCACCTTCGTTCCTCCACCAGCAGCACGACAGCACCAGGCACTAAGCTCCATGAAGCGTTCTAGCCCGGCCCCTAATCACTTCTACAAGCGGGCCGCTTCCTAAATTATCTGCTCCATTTCCATTGCATCTGGACGTGGAACCTCCTTCTGCTCACTGCCACCAACACCGCGACTCGCTCACCACCACCCAGTCGCACCCAGGGACAACTTGGCTCGCGTCTACCGCTTCCCACGAGCGACCACCCTCTCGAGACACTCTCTGTCACTTCGATTGCCTCGATCTCACCGGTATCACTAGGCTGGGGCGCAACATCTCACCAACATTCCAACTGTTCAACCACCCCGGCGCCGCACCGCCGCACCGGGATCCGAGCGAACAATCGCCCCGACCGACATTTCGTCTTTAACGAACACTGTGATCCACCGCCGACTTCGTTACCCGCAAACCTTACCCAACCCGAATCCAGGGGTCCAGTCGCTTTCTTCTAGCAAGAGCTTCTTCAGCTTCAGCTCCAGTTCCAGTGCCCAGTCGCCCCGCGCCACCCCCATTGGCCGATCATCTGCTGTGTTGGACAGGCCTAGGATCAAGCTTTTGGACGCACGGGAACCAGCAGCACAGCATTCTGATCGCGAACAAAGGATCCGTCGTCGATCACCCAAAGTCTCAGGCTTTGCTGTGCCAATATACGAAGAGCGATGCGGTGTGTAGTACCTGCTCCATGTCCTTTTTCGACCTGCTCTCCCCAGCTTCCATCTAGTCGTCAATCGCATCTTGGTCCATCTTCTACCCTCTGTCCGCCCGCTGCATCATCTGCGCCGGGCCTCCTCCTGGTCGCGACGTGTTGATTTCTTCATTCGTTCTCGGCGTTGATGGTTGTGCTGTTGCGGGGACCATGCTGACCTTCGCACCTTGCGCGCTCAAGATGGCACAGGTAATGGAGCGAAGCCCACATTCGATGCCCCTGAGCGAGGGCCATGCCAGAGACGACCCATTAGCCCCGCGCACCGTGCCCATCCTCACCCCGATCATTCAGATGTCCGGCCCGCCAGAAAGCGACCCCATGGATATTACAACCCCCACCAATTCCTCTGCTCCCGCCTCCGCCACCAAGAGTACCGATCAAGATACGAATGGTGCTCAGGTCTCCTCGAGAAGTCACAACGTCAGACCCGATAGCCCGGTTGCCCCGAATTCAATGGCCATGGCCGCGCCGCCTCCCGCTGCGGCTTCCGCCGTTCAAGGCCCCAAGATTGTCCAAACGGCCTTCATACATAAACTTTACAAGTATGCGCATGGCAATAGTCCCCTCGATTCCTACATGAAGAGAACCGCCATGGCTGACTGGCTTCAAGTATGCTCGAAGACCAAACTATATCGCACTTGATATCATGGTCTGCGACCGAGGAGAGCTTCGTTATGGCTCCAAATAACGAATTCTCCAAAGTGCTCGCGTATGTGTTCCGCTTTCTCAGGCGGAGAGCTCCTGTAGCTAATACAAGCGACAGCCAATACTTCAAGCACACCAACATCTCCTCTTTCGTCCGACAACTCAACATGTACGGCTTCCACAAGGGTAAGTCGTCTTGAGGTCTTTCAGAAGACAACGGCGGCTAATTGATCGACAGTGAGCGATGTGTTCCACAACGGTAGCCCCGAGCATCCTCTGTGGGAGTTCAAGCATGGCCAGAACAATTTCAAGCGGGGTGATTTGGTCGGGTTACGAGAGATCAAGCGGCGCGCGTCGCGCCACAACCTGGTCCATACCTCTCAAAAGCCACCACAGTCTCAGCCAGGAACGCCTGCCGAGCCCATGCCACCGCCGATGGACGGCTCCGACCCCAGGATCGCCGGTCTTGAGCGTACGGTGCACGATCTTGTGTATAGACTGGAGCGTTCCGAATCTGGTGCTCAATACGTGAACCTCAAGCACCATGCCCTCACCGACTCGGTAAACCGACTGCTGCATTTCCAACAGGAACTCACCAGGATGGTCATGTCCCTTGTGCCAAATCAAGAGAGTCAACACCACAAAGATGGTAAGTTTTGCAAGTGGCGCCTCGGTTGAGAAAATGCAGCTGATGATTCCCAAGCCTACCAACTCAGCTTGGAAATATCTCGCCAGCTAGAGATCATTCGTGGCCTCGAAGAACCACATGAGCCAGCATACTTTGACCGCCGCCCGTATTTTGGCGGTGTGGATAATGCGCCTGTGTCACCTCGACATTACGCGCAAGATGAAGTACGGCGTTCAAGCCTCGCTGTGCCACAACCACGTGCACCATATGATCACAGACCACAGGTTCCGTCTGGGCTATCGCAAAATTTAACGCAGAACCTGTCCATCTCCACGAAACCCCGCTACGGGTCGATAGGAGGCAACAGCGCAGCGAACCCAGCCAACGCGAGCACCTCTCAGGCTTCACCATCAACGTTGCGACCGGGGCCCCCACCGCCTCCTGGACCTCACCCACTGTCAGCCATGGACCACCCGAGCATGGCAAGAAGACACACCTCGGCGGACATTCGTGTGCATGAGAATTGGCGGCCACAACCGCCCCCACCTTTCTCGTCAGGCCCCCCATCTAGCCATTTACCATCGTCGCCCAGTCACCTTGGGCCGCCCGACGAACGCCTTCGAGAATCACTGTCCGGCTATGCCTTCCCGCCGACTCAATCGCCTCGCCATTCTCGGCCACCCAGTCCACAGCCTCCCCAAGCGCCTTTGTTCGCCAACGGCGGTGACACATTCAAGCAACTCAACAACTTCCAATGGGACCGATCAGAGAGGAGGAGCATCTTCCAACACGACATCTCGGCGCCTGCGACACGGCGAGGCAGCATGGCACACATATTGAACGATGTTGACAATGGCGACAGTCGAAGTGGTGAAGATGATCGCAAGCGGAAGCGCATCTTGTAAAAAATCTGGGTCAAAGTGCTCATCAAGACTTTTGGAAACGGTTTTGGACATAATCGAAATGGAGGGTTCAACGTGTTCGCTGTGCAGCAAATTGGAGTTGGCAGACTCGCGGGGCGTTTACATACACGCTATCTTCACCCCGATAGCTCGCTGTATTTGGGAGCAATCTGGCACCAACGAACTTCGCCGAGGAGGCGATTTGGAGGGCACATTGCAAGGCGGCGGCGGCACCTTGCAACCAAAATGGGCGGGGAAGCACATTGTCATTTTCGGCGTTTTCATGGAAACCTGTCAATACATTGCACGGGAAGAATCATCATTGCAGCACCTCGTGTGCAGTCAGTCAATATGCATCATTAAATAATTCATGGTAGTCAACTATCTGTACGCAAGGGCAAGTCGATGGAGACGCCTAGCACGGTCCATGTTGAGGGCTTACAGTCGCTTCTATGGGATTGAATTTGGGACAAAGACAAGCAGTGGAGAGGCTAGATAGCTAGTTGTCTACTTCATCAAGTAGAGTCTAGAGGCTGGAAACGGCAGCGATGCCTGTGTCTATACGTATTGTGCCTGTCCTCGCCCGTAAAAACCTACTGCGTGCGAGGAACTTCAAGCTCATCACACCGCTATAGTACGCCCGACTGTGATGAACTATCCCCTGGTCTCTTCAAAAAGAAGGCATGCGTCGCCTCGCTCGACCAACAAGATGACCTTCGGGATAGTCCTAGGATACATGCTGTTGAGTTTAGTGCCACATGCGCGAACCTCACCACTTCGAATGCTGAAACGTCTAATCGTTCCCCTATGGCTTTGCTCTTCTTCCGCGTTACTCTTCCAAACAAACTTGGACGCCTGGGTACCACCCGTCGAACATGAACGCCCAGTGAGGCCACCAATACCGACATTCACGCAGGCCTGAGGGACGTTTATGTATGTCTAGGAAACGACAAGAAGCTGAGATCCAGTCATGCCCTCCGCCAGTAGTTATTTATCAGTGAGCACGGGATGGTGGTGCTTCAAGCGAGGCTCCCCATAATGAGTTCTCCCGAATCGTCGATGCTGAACAACGCCACCAACAGGTAACTGGACACTCCATACTTGTGTATCCGGCATCGGCAGCTTGCTGATACGAATTTGTCCTGCGGACCAAAGCTTGGAAAGTGGTATAGCATCCTGGGGAAGTTGTCGATGACGAGCGCCCGGAAGGGTTGCTGATGTTGACTTTGCGTGAGATTTGGAAGCAGGCGCTTGTGCAGCTGCCGTCGGCGAGACGCTGAGACAAATGCTTGGTTATGGGGGTTGGGGGCCCTTTGGCAACAACATTCCAACCTACTGTCGAGTATGAATGCTCGGAAAACTCCGTCCGCGTCGCTGGAGTACTGAGACAGGACCCCCTTCCCCGAGTGGCGACCGGCAAACTTGAGCTCTTCCTTCGCGGCCAGCATATTCAGTCTGGGCTGAGCAAGTGCCATATCTTTCCCACCTGGCTCAAAGACTCCAACACAGCCACACCTCGAAGACGTGGCAGTCAAGATACGGTGTCAGGCACCTGCAAACTCAGCACCATTATCTGAGGCTCTCACCCCTCGCGAATCCAACGCGAACCTCACTCGAGGTTCACAACCCTCGTCGACACCATATCGTTCACAACAACAGAAAGGGGTGGTAGCGTAGTGGTCATCGCGTCGGCTTCCAGCGTTTGGGAGATTTCCGAAGGTCACAGGTTCAAGTCCTGTCCACCTCATCTTTTTGGGAGTTTTGGCGCGGTTCTTCTGGGCGAGCTTTTGCCCATCGTGCGGAGAGGATTCCAAGGATTTGCTGGCGAGGTACATTGCGTTGGTTGTGGATGATGGTCGAGGAGGGAAGTGGAAGCTTCTTCGTGGTAGGTGTGAAGGTGTGATGCCTCATCTGTCTCCGACGAGTGTCGACTGCATGCGTGGCCAGATGAACGGGACAAGGCGCAGAACGACAAGTAGGTCAAGTGGGAGGAGACGGAATGAAATGCATAATGATGCCTTTTTGACTTCAGGGAAGGGCTTCGAGGGCGGACTTCCAACATTACTCAGCGTGATGAGGTTGCTCGAGTGACAGTCTTCCATGTAGCCGTTTCACAGGTATGGAGGATTGCGAGCAAGAGGAAGTGGAATGACGACGGGGTTGGCATTGACGATGACCGCGCAAGCGTGACTACGATATATGATCATTAGCCGAGGTTCACGTATCGCATCAAGGCCACATATACGGTCAACACCCGTGACAAAGTAGACAACACGAAGAGAAGGGGGTGAAGATGAGACGGACAAAGTAGGGGGGTATCTTCCACATGCCTATATGCACGAAACCAACCATCTACCGCGAGTAATGCTCCTTTGGCCCAATCTTCTCCAGCCCATCCATCCACGGCCACAGCACCTCGGGTATTGCGACCGTCTTCTCTTCCTCGTTCCACCCGTTCTCCAATATCGCAGCCAGCACCCGCGGCACCGCCATCGCCGTGCCATTCACCGTCCACGGATATGTCATCCTACCGGCCTCACTCGCGATACGCACGCGCGTGGCCAGCCGCCGCGACTGATAATCCGTGCATATACTCGCGGACGTAACCTCGCCCCAACCTTCCTCCTCTTGGACCTCCTCCCCCTTCGGCGCACCACCAGCAGCAACATCCCGCCTCGCCCGCGACGGAAACCACGCCTCGATATCATTCTTCCGCGCCGCACTCGCGCCCAGATCCCCACTCGGCATCTCCAGCACGCGGCAATGCAAGCCCAGCCCACCTAGAATCTCAATCTGCATATCCACCATCTCCTCAAACACCTCATCACTCTCCTCCTCCCCAGGCCGCGTCCACGCAAACAGCTCCACCTTCGTGAACTCATGCACGCGATACAGCCCCTTCGTCTCCGCACCCCGCGCGCCCGCCTCCGCGCGGTAGCACCGACTCACCGCCACCCGCTTACACGGCAGCGCGTCCTCATCCACCAGACTATCCGCGCGCATCCCCGCAAGCGCAATCTCCGCCGTGCCTGTCATGCACAGCTCGGGCCTGCCGCGCTCCCTGTCCGCCGCGCTCTGCGCGACGGTATACACCTGCTCGCCGGCGGCGTCGCGCGGCTGGAACCCGCACGCCGCCGCGATGTGCGAGTAGGCCATGCTGGGCGGGCTGACGAGCCCCCAGCCGTAGCGGCGCGCGGTGGCGAGCGCGTAGGCGACGAGCGCCTGCTCGAGCTGCGCGCCTTCGTTGAGGAGGTAGTACCAGCCCCAGCCGGAGGCGGTCGCCGCGCTGGTGAAGTCGAGGAGGTTGAGCTCGGAGCCAATGTGCACGTGGGAGCGCCAGACGCGGTCGGAGGTTGTGGGCGTGGGCTCGGGGTGCTCGTTGATGTGGGAGAGGACGCGGGGGGCGTTGCCGCGGGGGGTGGTGGCCGAGGTGATGTTGGGGAGGGCGAGGGCGAGGGTGTGGATCTCGGCTTGGAGGCGGGCTTCGTCGGCTTCGATGGAGGCGAGTTGCTGCTTGAGCTGGCGCGCTTCGTCGAGGGCTTCTTCGCGCGTCTTGGTTTTGAGCTGGGCTTCGTGTTCGTTCGCGGCGTCCTCATCGCGCACGGAGGCTGGGTTGGCGATTACGCGCCGGAGGAGATTTGAGCGCTCACGCAGGTTGCGGCCCTCGCGCTGCCGTGCCTGCCATTGCTCGTGGAGGTCGACTATGCGGTTTGGATACGGCGCGAGCGTGGGGTAGTTGCGCTCGCGGCAGGTTTGTTCGTAGAGCGCTGGGTTGGCGCGGATGTGCTTGATGTCAATGACGGGTTTGGGCGCTGTTGTTGGCCGGATGGGAGAGGGATTGCTATCTGAGGAGAGAAGCCGGGAGGCTGCGTGGAGAGTTCTTCTCGGAATGGTTGACGAGGTTGGTGGGAGTCGGAGGAGAGACGGTGGGAGGAGGGCGAGTCTGCAGCGCAGACATCGCTGGCTTGGAGTCATTGTGGCATGTGGCACTTGTTACTAAAGTAGAGCAAGGACTTGAGAGCCTTGCGAGGGCTGTCGCAGGCGCGGAAGTGGTTCGCAGCGCGAGACCTCGAAGTTGTCGGAAGACATGTCGTCGTATGAGCCGGAGTTGAGCGACTACAATTTACCTAGGTAAAAGTCAAGGTTCCATTGACCCGGGTCCACAGCTACTCTCAGCTGCAACCAAGTGTCTGTCTCCACCTTTTTGTGCAAAGTTGCTCGACCTGTGGTTTTTTTTGGTTTGCAAAAGTAAACTTTACTATTTATAAACATATTAAGCTAAACAAAGGCTGCATTTCAAGCTAAAGTCCTTGTGAATAAAATTCTAAACTTAATTTATAAATTCGATTAATAGATAATATATAAATACAGTTAAAAATTAACATAGAATAATTTAAAAATCGAAATAAAATAGTATAAACTTTATGAAATATAAGACTTACACTTAAATTATTTATTTAGATTACCTTTAAGTTATGGTTTTGATATATTATTGATAATGTATAAGTAAATAATTTATATTTTTAAACTCCTAGTCGTTTAAGCTATTTATCTAACCCTCATTTGACTATATATGTCTATAATTAATAAAGCTCACTTTTGCGACAAGAAAAAAAAAAAAGGAAAAAAACCCCACAGGTTGGGAAAGTTGGCACAAAAAGGTGGAGACAGACACTTGATTGCAGCTGAGGATACACGGGGAATCAGTGATGAGCTTCGCCACAAGATGCATCAAGGGACCTCGGGAGCTATGGCCTCCTCAGTGACACCACAGCACACCAAGTGAGGAGTGCAGCATTTTTACCATGAGGGATGGTCACCACGATGCCCTTTGAGATCACTCTATCGCCCGCAAGTACCACCAGGCTATCATGGAATAGTACTCGGATTTCAAACGCCATGCTATGAAAACGTCAACGACAACAGCATGGGGTATATCCACTAAGTATCGCCAACAGACATTCCCTCCTATACTCGTCCTCCCACCCCTTCCATCCAAGCTTCACAGCCCATGCCCCTTCGTGATTGACTCATCACATCCTTCGCTCTGCACCGTCGGCGCCCTACCCGCATAACCCAGTAGATATAATAAACATGATCGATGCCAGCCAGCTAAGAAAAGACTTGGCCCTTCCATATCTCAGGCAATTCCATTCAAAACCAACTATGCTAATTCAACCCCCTTCCTCATCCTCCTCATCAAACGTCAAATCACTCGGCGGGCGATACACAGGCGTCGTTGTCGACAACCTGAAATTCAGCCTCGCCGGCGTCCGAAACGGTGTATAATCCGTCGTCAGCCTCGTCCGCTGCGGCGCCGGCGTGGTCCACCGCGACCCCAGTCCCAAGCCGCGCCGCGACGCGCGGAAGTCCAGCTCGGGCACATTGTCCACATTCGGCGTCTGCGAAGCCCACGTCGCAAACAGCCGCCGCGACTCGCTGCGCGCGTTTTTGAGCTGCACGTCTTGCGCGGTGTGATCGAGCCGGCGGTGGTCGAGGGCGGCGAGGTCCCATTCGCGCCGGCATGCGTCGGCCGTTTGGCCAAAGTCGTATTCTTCGGCATCGAGCCAGTTGTCGCGGTGCGCTTCGAGGAGCGAGGACCATTGGATGAGGTGGATCTCGCGGTCGTTGTCCTCGGCGACTTCTTGCGAGAACGTGAGGTACTGGACTTTGGAGTGCCAGGCGTCCGCTATGCTTTCGACCAGCGCATTGTCTTCCTCGACATTCATCTCGTCAGCCTCCCAGCCCATGGTGGCGTTGTCCGCGGCGTTCCTGCGCCAGGTGTCGAATACATCCGTGCAAGTGTCCAGGCGGACGCGCTGCCGGAAGTCGCGGTATATACGCTGCATTCGCCTCTTCCATTCCTGCTTGCGGATCGCCTGCCAGTGTGGCAAGATGCTCTCACCCGCTGAGAACTGTTGGGCGAGGTGCGACCAAGAGGCCATCCGCTGATACTTGCCAAGCTGGGCGGTCCAGTTCTTGACAACCTTGGGCACGACTCGCTGTACAATCAGCCCTCTTGCATGATAGGCTTGCATCTCGAGTTGCTCGAGCGATTCGAGGCCGCAATTGAAGAAGCCTGTGATGGTGTCGTGGTGGCGGACATCGCGGGCTAGCTGTCGAAGGTGATAGCTCCGTGCACTTTGGGCTACGGCCGCGCCATTCCACTTCTCAAAGAAGCGAGCCTTCTCTTGCTGCTCGATGACACGCTGGCAGAGGACTAGCCGCCACTCACAATACCAATGATATAAGATATCGTGAAGCGCTTCATAGTCCTGCTCTTCTTGCCATTGTACCAGGCGTGTCTCGTACATCCAGTGCTTAGTATACTCGCCCAGGTCTTGATTGATAGCGACCTTTTCTCGATTCCTCGCCTCTTCAGCCTCTTGTCGCCAGGCGAGAGAGAGACCGGACCTCAGAAACTCATTCCTACGAGCAATGATGGGTCCAGCCCCGGCCTCGGCTCGTTCTTGGATCAGCGCGCTCTGTCGCCAGTGTCTCATGTACCGGCCCATCAAACTTCCCCTGAAGATGCCTTCGGCCTCCCCATGCGCTGCCTCCAGCCATGTACTTTTCGCTCGCCAAAGCAGCAGACAGGACGTTCTTAGTCGCTGCGAATCAATGCCTGCAGCCTGTTGCAGTTTCGCCTCTTCATGCCACTCACTGATAGCATTCTCCACCAGTTCTGTATTATCGATGCGTACAGCGGCCCGAGTTAGGCCCTTTGTCCTGGTGGCTGTGTCAACAGCAACGTCACGCCAGTCTCGCATGGCCAGCATTTGCGAAAACCAGATAGCCTTGCTTTCGGCCTCCGTCTCGTCTCTTTCACGCTCGCCGATCCAGGCACCGAAACACCTCCTTCTGAGAATATGGCGCCGTGCGATCTGTGTCCGCTCCATTTCCTCCTCTGCGCGATTAGCCCAGTGAGTCACGGACTTGGACAGCAGGAAGTAGTCCCAGCCGGCCGCTGCAAGCTGATATTTCGAGCGGATGACAACTTCATCGTGTATCGGCTCATCAATCTCGAGCTCTTCAGAAGCATCGTAGAATTCTTCTTGGTCATCTTCATAATCTGCATTGTGACCATGCCGCCAGTTGTTCCCAAACGACCGCAGACTTTGAACCTGTGATTCCCTAGCTGTTCTTGTATGCGCAGGACGAGGAGTATCATCGTCGATGAGTGTTCGCTCAACAGACTGTGATGCTTGTCTGGACAGTCCATCTGCACTGCGCGCATCGCTCCCTGAGCGTGCGACTGACAGCACCGAGTCTCTACTGCGTTCGATAGACTGCCGAATACGCGGGTTGACGTTGCCCTTGGAGAGAACCGAAGGGGTAGGTGGCAGATTTTCGGACTCGGAACCATCGCTTGCTCTTTCGCGCTCTTGTGCTTGCTGCCGCAAATGTTCTCCGTAGACTCGCACGGCATCGTCCTCGTCGACTTGCATAGTAAGCGCAGTCTCGATCCAGATCCCAAGAGCCTCGCCCATCGTCTCCCACGCATCCCACCTCTCGGCATGCGATTCAAGTCGGATGTTGAGGGCCTTTCTGTGACGAGCCACGCCTCTCCAGTGGTTGAATGAGGACATCTTGAACATCTGTTCTCTAGACGCGATGAACGCAATTTGCCCCTTGTCCATTTCATCCTCATCTTTGGCGTCCCTAAATGGTAGTTGTGTAGAATATTCCGTGTGCGCTAAGTCATTGTTGTCGTCTGTACTGTCTCTGTCCGCAGGGCTGAAACTCTCCTCAACTTGGCCCGGGTGCTGTGGCAAGTCAGGTTCTGAGGCATTCTGACCCGGCGACAGCGCTTTGATATCCACGCTGATGCTCGAAAATTCTTCTTCAGACAGCACCTCGCCGATCGCGCTGGGGAGATGACTCCGGAAACCTTGCGCTTGGTCTCCAAAATGGCTGAAGTCCGGCGGAGGGCGGTTCTCTGCCGAGGTAGAGGGTCTAGCCTCTTCCTCCTCATCATTGCGGGTACCTGGCCGAGCTAAGCTGTTCGTACCTGTGCTCGGTGCACCATTCATGTTGTTCTTCGGCCGGAACGGTATATCTTCAAAGGTAGCCGCGCCGGTCGTCTCATGGTCCCAAGAAATATCCGATACGCTCTGCGAGTCCACCACATCCGAGAACCTGACCTCCTTCCGCAACGAGTCCGGTGGCACGAGTCCTGCGTTCGAGTGCGCCCTAGTCATCCGTGGCACAGGTTTGCGAGTCCCATTTGGCAGCTTGTCCCCGTTCGTGCCAAATGCCAAAGCAACACTGTCCGAGTTGCGGCGGCGGTGTGGCGCATAATGCATTGGACTAGGTGAGCTGAACGTCTCGCGCGCCAGAGCACT
The DNA here is from genome assembly GCA_022609195.1 of Plenodomus libanotidis. Taxonomy (NCBI): domain Eukaryota; kingdom Fungi; phylum Ascomycota; class Dothideomycetes; order Pleosporales; family Leptosphaeriaceae; genus Plenodomus; species Plenodomus libanotidis. The sequence continues at coordinate 27,980 of JAGKQA010000211.1, forward strand.
ATGCGGGAGATCTGGGATGGTCGAGTCGTCTCGTGGGTCGCGCGAAGGCACCGATACTCTCGAAGCTGGTAGAACGCCAACACTCGCGAATTCGCCGGCTGATGAGGTCGTTGTATCGCCAATCCCGTTCTCCAGCTCTATGTCGTCGTCCGTGTAGACAAGCTCGATGCCCATACCCTCCAGCACGGTTCTGAACTTGTCCAGCAGTGACCCCTGGCCCCTGATTCCGCCAATTAGGAATAGCAATTTGGAAATATGCGGGACGTCTTCTGAAGCGAAGCCATGCCGAGGAAGCACAGCGTCGGCGGCAGCGAAGAGCGCGGAATTGGGAAGGCGTTCGCGCTCAGGCAAGGAAAGGAAGATAGCCTCGCCAGCAGCTACGATTTCGTGGAGTAATGTAATATCTGTCGCAAAGCCTGTCAGCACCGTATTCAAGCCCGCCAATGCGACCAACTCACCTTCATTGCTGTAGAAGACCTCCTGCTTATTCGGAAAGCTCGCAAGCGACGCGCGCGAGTCCCCATCACCGCCCCCGTTGAGGAGCGGCGAGGACTCAATGCCGGTCATGAGATCGGCAGGTGTGAATGGCTGTAATGGCAGGGCGTTCTTGACATTGACGCTCGTATTATTGTCGCTCTCGCGCACCTGGTTGGTCGTGCTGTCGTCGGTAAAGGTGGAGTCCCCGGTTCCCGTCTCGTTCTCGTTCGAAGGGCTCGGGGTGGGAGGATCCCCTCCTCGAGCAGGGGAGGCTGCGACCGGTGGCATTTGCGGATTGGACGTTTGCGCCTCGGATACATGTCGAGAAGGAGAACAGTTCGAGGAGAGAGACAGGGTAGCACGAGACTAGGTAGGACGAGAGCGGTGGGTGTTGTCCGACGAGCGCGCGGGGACAGCTGAGATGGAGATGAGGACTCGTGATGTTGGTCTGCCGTGCGAAAAGCGCGTAGAGATGAGCGTAATCAAGCGGTTGTGGTTCTTGTTTCTGCAGTGGGTGTAGCAGTAACAAGATCGGTACGATGTTGTGGAATGATAGTAGCAATATACGGATGCATTTGGCAGTCAATTGACTCTATCGACAGTCGTAAAGATTAAAATGGACAGAACAAGATGGCAAGAGGGACGAACAATGCAATCGAGTCGAGCAAGAAGCAAACAATGGGCTATGCGGATGAAAGTGTGAGTGTTTCCTTGACTTCTTGGTTCATATCGCGCGTCGACCGAAGAAGAATAGCGAGGGGTGCGCTCTGTCGCGCGACGGGCGGCGACAAGGTTTACTGGCACGGCCGTTTCCAGCCACCCATTTCAGTGGGACTGGACGGTGACCGTGTGGAGCATCCCTGTCAGTTGAGGCGCCGTTTCCTCGTGAACGGAAGCATGGGGTCTGAACGGCGGACTGAATCCAAACGCCATGAAATCATAGACATCCTCGTCGATCTGCATGAACAATTCGAGTCAATTTCGGCATTACCACGGAGTATATAGGTTTTCACCAGACGAGTTGGCTGTTGTTCATACCCTTTCCCTCGCACAACTTCGACACAATAGTACCAAACCACAATGCAGCCACCGGCAGCAAGAACGAGGCCCATCCAAAAGTTCGCCGCAGCAGCCTCAAAATGCTCAGCTGAAGTGAGTCTCGTATCAAACAATTGCAATTGTCCTCAGCGTATCGTTGACCTCCGGTGTAGGCTGCGGTATACGGCAAATGTATTGTTGCGGATTACAACTCAGTACACAAAGATAAGTGCGCCGCAGAGTTCATGAAGCTCAAGGACTGTTACATTGTATGTGTCATCTATCGACTGGCTTTTCCTCCTGAGAGAGCTGCTGACCCTGGTCCTCCGCAGAAAGTATCTAAGGCAAAATGAAGCGGTCAAAAGTGGCGGAGGGCTTTCAAAAGTCTATCATTCATCTTCATTTTCTACCTATATCTCGTTGATACCCGGCAAATTCACATGACACCAACTTCTGAGGCTCGTATCTAACATGCTCGCCCATGTCAACTCCTCGACACTCTCACAAGTGAAGCAGCCGCAACGAGAAAGTTGCAGCCTGCACCTCCTGCGTCTCCTCGGCAATGAACCCTTGCTGCTGCTCACCCTCCCCAGGCGTGACCTCCTGCCTCTCCAGCGGCCTCCTCAACGCCTTTTGCAACTGCGACGACTGTGACACAAACACCTCCTCGAGCCCAAGACCCTCAGGATCCGAGAGGACTTTGTACTCCATCTTGACGTCGTCCGTAGGTACGAGACCCGCCTTCTTGCGCAGCCGCTGCACACGGTTGATGATCTCACGCCCCAAGCCTTCAGCCCTCAGCTCTGTGTAGATCTTGCAGTCCAGGATGGTCAGCACGTCATTGTCTGAGTTGATCTCAGAGTCTTTGGTAGACTCGTCCTCTTTGACGCCGCGGCGAACCACCAAGTCGCCGTCGATCAGCTCAATACCGTCGACGGTGATCTTGCCAGAGGCGGCGTAGTCCTTGACCTGGTCGCTGGTGACGCTGGGCAGAGCTTTCTTGACGCGGCCCATGTCCTTTCGGAGTTTCTTGCCAAGTACAGGCCAGTCAGCAGCGACGCTGTACTGAACGTTGTAGGCGGCCTCGTCCTTGGTGAGGATGAGCTCGTGGACGTTCAGTTCCTCTTGAACATATGACTGCACAGAACGGACATCCTCGAGATATTGAGGATCGGTGTGGATAACGACGAGGGTCTTGAGGGGTGTCTTGACACCAATAGCTTTCCGCTCACGTGAGACGCGAGCCAGGTCGATGACGCTCTTCATGCGGCCGACCTTACGCTCGATCTCGGGGTTGTAGAGCTCGCTTCGTACCTCGGGGTACTTCAAGAAATGCACGCTCCTTGGGTCCTCTCCTCGCAGGCTCTCAGGAATGTGAGGTAGCAACTTCAGGTAGATGCTGTCGGTCAAGAACGGCATGAATGGGGCGAGGCCTCGGCAAAGTGTGTAAAGAACTTCGAAGAGGGTATTAAGGGCGTGGAGGGTATCCTTGACACCGTTCTCGCCCTTGAGACGTTTCCTGTTGAAACGAATGTACCAATTTGTGGTGTCATCAATGAGCCCGAGCAGTCGAGGTGTGACCGTGTACAATCGGTAGCCTAGAAATCTCATGTCAGCAAGTGTCACAGACTCAAGTATAAGGAGCGGTTAACGTACCACTCATTTCCTGATTGACGTATTCCAGCAGACTCTGGCAAGAAGCCAAAATCCACTTGTCCATCACGTTGATGTTCTCGGCTTCCGCTGCAGTGTCCCACATGTAGTCCACGTTCTCAACCTTCTTCAGTAGTGCGACTTGGGAAGCGAAGAAGTTGTAGCTGTTCCACAATGGCAACAATACCTTTTGTACGACTTCCTTCACCCCGGCCTCCTTGAAGCGCAGAGGCTCTGCTCGTACCACAGGCGAGTTGATGAGGTACATGCGCAAAGCATCACTGCCGTACTTCTCCATCACAACGTTCGGGTCGGGATAGTTCTTGAGACGCTTCGACATCTTCTTGCCGTCTTCTGCGAGGACAATGCCGTTGACCACGCAGTTTTGGAAAGGCATTTTGTCAAACAAGTGGGTGCCCAGAACGACCAGCGTGTAGAACCAGCCTCGAGTTTGGTCCAAGCCCTCGGCAATGAAGTTTCCAGGGAACGACTTGAGGAACTTGTCCTTGTTCTCGAAGGGGTAATGTTGGCTGGCAAAAGGCATGCTACCAGATTCGAACCAACAATCGAAGACTTCCTCAATACGCTTCAACTGACCCTTGCCTTGTTTGCTGGGGATGGTGAGATGGTCAATCTTGTCACGATGGATGTCGGTGATGTCGCCCTCGTAGCCAGTCAGCGCCTTGAGCTCCTCAACGCTTCCAATGCAGACGCGCTCTTCACCATCGTCGCTCGACCAGATGGGAATTGGTGTGCCCCAATATCGGTTGCGCGAAACGTTCCAATCCCTTGCGCCGCCGATCCAGTTTGCGAATCGCTTCTCCTTGACGAAAGACGGTACCCAGTGGCTAGACTCGATGTTCTGGAGCATCTTCGGGACAATCTCGGGTATGCGAATGAACCATGATGGAACAGCGCGGTAGATCAATGGGGTGTCCGAGCGGGGGCACATAGGGTAACTATGCCTCAGTTGAGACTCAACAATCAGTCGTCCCTTGCCCTTTAGCGCCTTGACAATGTGCTTATCGGCCTCCTTGACGTGCATACCCTCGAAATCCTTGACCTTGGCGAGGTAGCGACCAGTCTCATCGAGCGGGTCTGGGGGTGGGCGAGTCTCGTTAACGATGCCGGCCTCTTGCGCAATGCTGAAATCGTCCTCACCAAACGCGGGTGCTTGGTGTACAATGCCAGTACCACTGTCGTCTGTAACATATGTTCCGTTCAAAACCTTGAAGGCGACCTCCTTAAACTCCTCATAGTAGTAGTCGAACAGCGGCTCGTACTTCCATCCGAGCATGTCCTTGCCCTTGATCTTCTCCACAATCTTGAACTTGGCCTTTTTTGGGTCCTTATACAACGTGGTCATGAGCTTCTCGAGGAGAATGTAGTGATCTCCTGTCTTCTCGTCGAGGATCTTGACGTACTCGAATTCGGGGTGGACGCACAAGCCAAGATTCGTAGGAAGGGTCCAAGGGGTGGTTGTCCAGGCCAGCAGCTTCGTGTTCGGGTCGTTCACAAGCGGGAATGACACGACGACAGCGGGATCTGTGACGTCCTGGTAGTTTTGGTTGGCCTCGAAGTTGCTGAGAGCGGTCGTCAGGACAGTACTGTAGGGCATGACCCGGTGACCTTGGTAGACTTTGCCCTTGTCGAACAGCTCCTTGAACGCCCACCACTCGGACTCCATAAAGGACATGTCCATGGTCTTGTAGTCATTATCGAAGTCAATCCACCTTCCCAAGCGCTCGACAGTGGTCCTCCACTCGCTCGAATATCGCATCACAATGGCTCTGCACTCGCTGTTGTAGTTGTCCAGTCCCATCTTCATCACGGCCTCCTTGCCGCTGATCTTGAACTTCTTGTCGATTTCGTGCTCGATGGGCAGGCCGTGGGTATCCCAACCGAACCTTCGCTCGACATGATAGCCCTTCATAGACCAATACCGGGGGATGATGTCCTTGATGGTGGAGGCGAGGAGGTGACCATAGTGACTGCGGGCTGTGTCAGAAAGAAAGCCTCTCGGGCAAGACTATGCGGAGCAACACGTACGGAAGACCTGTGGCAAACGGAGGGCCGTCATAGAAAGTGTAGTTCTCGCGACCCTCGGACAATTTGACCTGGGTCTCGAAGGCCTTGATCTCCCTCCATCGCAGGATAATGGCCTCTTCCTCCCTCGGAAAACTGATAGACATTGTGGGTGGTATTTTCTTGTTCAACGAAAGAACAGAAGGTAAGGAGCAGGAGGCAAGAGCGGGCGATGGTGCCTCTTGAAAAGACAGCAGTGCCTCTTATTGCTGTCGTCCTCGTCCGCTCTCTGTATACACGAATTGACTCAAAATAAACAAGGTGTGGTTGAGTCTTGCCGGGATCGGTATGACAGTCAATTCAAAGTTGCTGGTTGGTGGGGCAAGAGAATTGGCGGGGTTGACTCACAGTACAGGGCAACGGTACCTGGCACATCCCGGGACCCCTGCATTTCCCAAGCGGCTGGGCTCTGCAGGTGCATTGTTGACGTTCAACTCTGGGAAGGAACAACACCCTCCTATTCCTCCTCACTGCCTGCCAGATTTCCAGCTTCCATTTGAGCCATACCAACAACCACATGTAATGCAGGCTTCTTCTCTCGAAGGCACTGTCGCTGGCTCAAGTTCATAGCCGAGGTGCCATCTGCTGTGCAACATATCGCTACTTTGCTTTGAATAACCGCACAGTACCCGTCAGACCAGCCCTGTGCTTGGAGGCTGGCCTGCTCCACCACGGACGTTCTTGACCACCACCACGCCTTCTGCACAAGATGTCGTTCTTGTTTGGGAGGAATAGGGCGCGTCCCAGCACAGTCGACCTGCCCAAGCAGGCTCGTGACTACATAACAAAGCTAGATGGACCCAATGGACAAGCAAAGGTAAGGAAACAAGCAGAGCTTCTTTCGTACTTGATTACAACACCAAACAGAATCACCACCGTTCGGCCGCAGAAGATCAGACGGTGTACTCCCTGTTGCAATGTTCTTCCGAGCCAAACTTGGCTGCACCACCAAGCTGGTTGCCAACTTCTCAACTGACAGCGTCCTTCCAAAACAGGTCGAGGAATTGACGAAGACGCTCAGCCAGATGAAGCAGATTCTGCAAGGCACAGGTAGGTTGCTACGTACTCAGCTTTCGGCCGTCCTGTTTCTGGACTATTTCTAGGAGTATCGACTGACCCCGGCCCACCAGAGACGGAAGCAACCCCAGAGCAGCAACTACAACTAGTCACTGGTGCTATCGAGGAGGACTTGCCCCTACAGCTCGCGATCAATCTTTGGAAGCTGCCATTCGAGTCACGAAAGGACACCCAAGTGATACTCAGCGCCATCTTTCGCTTCCGCCCGGCCAACGCACCGTCCAAGACCGACCCCGTTGCCCTTAGCTGGGTTGTCAACCACCGACCACAGGTTTTGATCGAGCTATGCAAGGCGTACGAGCACAAGGAAAGCGCCACTGCGGCTGGCACTGTGTTAAGAGAGATGTTGAAGCACCAGGCGGCGGCGGTAGTCATACTATTCGACGATGGCGAGGAGCAGGGTTCGAGCTCTAGGGGCATTGGTGGTATTGATGAGGACAGACAGCAGTCCGGGAATGGTGTCTTCTGGCGATTCTTCGAATGGATCGACAAGAGCTCCTTCGAAGTAGCGGCCGATGCTTTCACTACGTTCAGAGTAGGAATTCCCGAGAAGTCCACCAGGTCAGAGCCTGACCACTAACGTACGGCGCAGGAAATTCTTACACGGCACAAAGAGATTGTGCCACGCTACTTGGCCGTCAACTTCGACGTGTTTTTCGACAAATACAACCACATACTGGTCCAGTCCAACAGCTACGTCACCAAGCGGCAGTCTATTAAACTCTTGGGGGAGCTGCTTCTCGACCGCTCGAACTATAACATTATGACCGCGTACGTGGATAGCGGCGAGCATCTCAAGATATGCATGAACCTCCTCCGAGACGACAGGAAAATGGTTCAATACGAGGGCTTCCACGTGTTCAAGGTCTTTGTGGCCAATCCCCACAAATCTGTACCCGTGCAGAAGATCCTTCTGATGAACCGCGAAAAGCTTCTCACCTTTCTCTCCCAGTTTCTCGAAGATCGAACCGACGACGAGCAGTTCATAGATGAGAAGGAGTTCCTCATCAAGCAGATTCGCAATATGCCGTCTGCGCCTGTGCCGCCGCAACGATAGATTTGAGGAGGCAGCCACGGCAACGAAGCCCCTACCACGGATTTTCGACTGAGTTTCGTGGCTATTTGAACAGGACTGGAGTTCAGGCAGACTTTGCAAAGCTGAGCATGGGAACGCCTCATCAACAGGAGGCTTGTCCTTGGTCACGAATTCACACGAGGCGTTTGCGTTGGGGACTCGGAGGTTTTGAGCAATCACAGCATACGCATGCATACGGCGTTAAGGTCAGCGGCCATGGTGGTTTTTTACCTTTGGACTCTTGGGGAAATCATGGCACAGGGTGGCGTGATGGTTTGCCATTGGCTACATTCACGTGGCAACTATAATGTTCAATCGAATCGAGGTCCGGTGAGATCAATATTACTGAATTTCACAAACTTGGATTGCTTCCCGGCGACAGTCTACTTAGGCGAAGGCATGTCCGGCTACAATAGTTTTGTCTCTCATTTCTGCTTCTCCAGCCACTCCTGGTGCTTATCCTTCCACTCATCACGCCATCTGGTAAGTGGAGGCCTGCCCTCAATCGCATCGGAAGCGCCCCACAGCATTCTCTTCCGGTCCTGTGTAATATGTCAGCAAATCTATCCACACAATCCCGGGTGAGTCTGATTTCAATAGGTCCCATCATCCGTCGACGAGCGAGGGACACAAGACTCACAAGCTCCTCCGTGACTTGATCGTCAGGACACAACGCCCAGAACTGTCCCTCTCCCATCTTCTTCTCCAAAAAGTCCACACACTGATCTGGCCACCACGCGCCTTGTGGCTTCTCCTTGCCCGACCCAGGCCGGTTCCCGCTCAAGCCCGTGAACGTCCACCCAGGCACGAGCAAGTGCACCGACACGTTCTTCTCGTTGCGCAGGTCGTAGTCCAGGTGCTCGGCGATGGTCTTGACCGCGGCCTTGCTGGCGTTGTACGCCGGATTGCCGGGCGGGTTCGTTATGCCCTGCTTGGAGCCGGTAATGACGATGGCTGCGGGCGATGTCTTTTTGACGGTGTCGAGGCAGGTCGCGATGCCGTTGATGACGCCGTACAGATTCACGTCGAGAATGCGTTGGAAGGAGGAGACGTCAGACCAGGAGGATGAGGGCCCGATGCCCGCGTTGAGTGCGAGGAGGTTGATTTGGCCTGTAAGGGCGGGTGAGTTCTCTGGCTACAAGTAATAGGATCAGTCATCGAGTTCTCACCATTGAAATCCTGGTCAACCTTGCTCTTCAGCTTCGCCCAGTCATCCATCTTGCTAACGTCGACCTTGATGGTGCTGATGTCGCCGCCTACATTTTTGCTCGCTGCGCCCAGGTTTTCGTCGTCCCAATCAGCCACTAACACCTTCATGCCGTAGGCGAAGCATTTCTTCGCTAGTGAGAGGCCTACGCCGGAGGCGCCGCCCGTGATGACCGCTATGTGTCCTGCTTTGAAAATTGAGGCCATATTGAGTGACTGAATTCTATTCAATTGGGTGTGTATTTTATGGTACCAGATAACCTTGGCTACTACGGTTGTTTATACATGAGGGGACAGTGTGACGTCGATCATCAACATCGGCACTAAGCTCTAGTTAAGTCCGTTGTCTCCTTGCCAGCACTTTGTTCTCCAGCTCCTGCAAGGAATAACAACTTTGACTAATTGTTGTTGTGATGCCATCTTATGAAATTATGCCTGTTATGTTTGGAATCTTTTTCCCCGAGTGGTTTTGAAACTGGTGAAGTCTTCGTCACACTTAGCAGGTCTCACTCCAGCGGCCTCTGAGGCCCCAATCAAAGGATTGACTTACAAGAGCTTTGCACCTCGCTTTCTCTGGCAATTTTTATGAAAGCTAGAGGCGCAAGACTCTCCTCTTTATTGCAAAGCTGTATTGTTTGGACGGAAAATTTGCCGCGTTGCGTTGAAGGCAAAGCTGCGGGCCGCCTTCCACTCGGTTCTCGGAAAGCCCTGGTACTAAATATCGTCAACACTCCGAGAACAGTCAGCGTCAGTCCCCTTTTGCCAACGAATCAATGGAGGTGCTAGTGAGGAGTCCACTGAGCTCGAGTCTTCCCAATTACCGGAGGTCACGCATGGAAGCTCGAGTGACAGGACTGTGTAGCAGATTATGGATCTCAGGATGCGGGTATCGTAAATATAGCCAATAAATGCATTTCATAAACACACACAATTCTCATAACTCCGTGGTATGCCAGCCTTGCCGTCCAGACGCCCCGCATAAGTGATGTCTCTTATCATCCCTGAAGCTCCACACCGTTTCGTATGACACCAACGACGGCGCCTGTCTGGATCGTCTCCGAACCGCCCCCTGCCACTCTGTGCTCTATGTTCGAGAGACCGTCTAGCCATGTAATCATGACCTCGGGCTTGACGTTGAGCTGTGCAACTTCTTCTGACAGCGCGGTGATGATGTCCGCCAATGCGAGACCTCGTGCGACCTTCAGGGTGTTGATTGTGTTCAGGCAGGACGTGACATCGCTGGTGTCCATGAGCGTGCGCACAATGTCTTGGATGGCATCGGGTGGCGGCGCAGCGATACAGTTGTAAATAGTCTCAACGGAAATTGTATCCCTGACGATGTCCTTCTCGGCGATCTTCGGACCATTCCGCGGCTGCAGGGGCGTACTTGACGCGTGACATGCCTGCAAGACATTTAGTGCGCGTCGCATGTCGCCCTTGCTCAGCTTCACCAACGAGTCCGTCGCCTCGGGCAAGATCTTGACGTTCTCCTCCTCGATGACCTTGTCCACGAGCACCCGGATGTCGGCTTCCTTCAGCGGGCTGAAGCGGAACCGCGTACATCGTGACAGCAGTGCCGGCGACAGCTTGTGCGAGTAGTTGGCGATGATGCAGAACCGCGTGTTGGCCGTGTACTTCTCCATGATGCGCCGCAAGGCCATCTGTGCCGTGTTGGTCATGGCATCCGCCTCGTCCAGGATGATCAATTTGTAGGCCGCGATGTTGCCGCTACTCCTACCCGCGCCACCCATGCTGAAGATCTGCTTGGTGGAGGCGAAGGTCTTGATCTGCTCGCGCACGACGTCGATGCCTCGGTCGTCGGAGGCGTTGAGCTCGAGGACCATCTGCCGCATATTTTCGGGCCCATAGATTCGGCGTGCGAGGGCTAGTACGGTGGAGGTTTTGCCTGTGCCGGGCGGGCCGTAAAGGAGGAGATGTGGGAGGCGGTTGGAGTCGACGAATTTGTTGACTGTGGTGAGAATATCTTGGTGTCCGGAAACGTCGGCGAGAGTTGCCGGGCGATATTTTTCAACCCTTCGAAGATTTGTCAGTGGTGGTACGGAAGCAGCGCAGTAACTTTTGGGGGGCTTTTCTCACCATGGCAGACTGTCTTCGGCTTCGACAGGCAAGTTCGCGGCGCTCCGTTTGCCCTTTGCGGTGTTGTCTGAAGAGAAGAGAACGTCTTTGCTAGGCTCAGGGACATCCACGTCCATTTCATCCTCGTAGTCAGACATCTTAGGGGGCTGTGAGTTTTGACGAAAATCGTACAAGTGTGTTCCTGCAAAAAAGATGGAGGGCGATGTCAAAGTGTTGGAACCTCTTTACGCGACGACGCGCCTTCCCATTGCGCGACGTGCACGGACCATACTCTGATCGAGCGTCATGCTTAGTCATACGTTCAACGACATGCCACCAGGCCAGCTACGAGCGTAATTTTGGTCGTTCCATGTATTCCATAACTCGGCTCATTATGCATTCATCCTTCTGGAATCAACTTTCATCTTGGCTTCCCTCTTCATTGCACCCTAGCGCTGAGCAGTGTTTCCGAAGTGCAAAACCAGTTGCATTGAAATCGACAGATAAGGAGGTCGAGGAGCCCCATTTTGAAAATCCGAGACTTAGAGACTTGTGATCAGCCCCGCGAATTATGGCCCGGAACGTCAAGTGCTGCTTATTCTATGAGGGCGGATCCAATAATTCTGCCCGGAAATGTGGATGAGTTGGAGGCTGGAGAGGCTCATGTCGCTGCGAGTATGCGGTTCTAGCAGTGAACGTCTCAACACTGTTACAAGCGGCACCACTTTCGTTCAGGTCAAGCATTGAAGCTGTGTTTGCACTTACATCCACACGTCGGCTCCTCCAAAGCATGTTTCTCTTCTGTCTCTGTACCATCCAGGTCAGCCAGGCCTTTCTTTTGTGGCACGGTGCGGCTGGATCAAGTTTTGACGGCGGCTAAGCACGTAGTGACCAAGATGTCAACACGGCCACGGGTCCACAATCTGACCGTGCCAACGATATCTATGTCCTAATTCCGCCTTCCTTATGCAGCAAGATGCAGTCAATTTGGACGTAGTGGAGCAATGGTCCCTACTCAATCTACAGACAGGCTCTATCGTATTCATTACATAGCTTCAAGCGACTGGATAATTTTGAGTGGGGGAGTCCAACAGAAGGTATCTTTTGTCTTCAGTTGCGGAAATAAAGATGCAATGGCCCAGAGACGAATGTCCGGGGCACCGCACAAGCCTCAGACTGCTTGTCGCATATTTGGCTGCTTGGCCCTTATCAGTGCAGGTCAACAGCTGATCATGGGAGCTGTTCTGGGTAAGCATTCGTCTAAACTCCGCTATCGATGTACCGAATATCAGCTCCGCTGGTATAAAATGCCATGAGTTCCCAGCCGTGACAGAGACGCTGCGTTGGCTAGTATCCTCGTGACAGGTATTCTTACAGTCTTTACACAATAGCAGACAAGTCACCAAGCAACGAGATGGCGTTCACATGCGGCACAGATCTTGTGTCCCTCTGCAATGCGGCCGCTTTCGCATACCCTGACGTATTCGGCGCAGAATTCTCGTCGCTTACTGCAGAGCCCGTCATCGGCTTGTATGCCAATTTCACGGATCAGTTTTACATCAACAACCCCACCACAGCTTTGATCAACACCACGTTCTGCAATGTTACGCTTACATACACGCATCCGGGAATGGGAGACTTAGTTTCAGTCGGCTCATACCTTCCTATTTCCTCGCCATCTTGGAACGGGCGCCTTCAGTCCATCGGTGGCGGAGGATGGGTTACAGGAGGACCGAGATTTGGTGCTGCGTACGGGATGTTGGGCGCCGTTGGCTCAGGCTATTCCTCGGTCTCGAGTGATGCCGGGTTGCCCGACACTGTGAGCGATGCTGCGCCGTGGGCTCTGGTTTCCGAGGGCAATGTCAACCTGAACAACCTTCGGAATCTGGGAAGTCAAGCTTTGTTCGATGAGAAAGTTATCGTCGACAGTCTGGTGAAGCAGTTTTACGGCCGCGAAGCTGAGTACAGCTAGTAAGTCATGTCTAAGTACCCATGGCGAGCAACATAAACCGTTCTGGCCACTAACTCGGAACGCCAGCTGGTCAGGCTGTAGCCAAGGAGGACGACAGGGCATGATGCTCGCCCAGCGATACCCAGACTTGTACGACGGTTACGCAGCCAGTGCACCCGCTATCAACTGGTCTCCAATCCTCGCTGCCATGGCCTGGCCACAGATCTTTGCTAATGCCTATCTCGACGGTGTCAAGCCACCTGATTGCGAGGTGGTCGAGCTGACAAACTTAGCCTTCCAGGCGTGCGACTCATTCGACGGTGTCACAGACGGCGTGATCTCAGATGTCGACGCTTGTTATGCCACATTCAATGCCTTCGATCACGCTGGCACATCTTTCGTCTGTTCCGATACCAACCAGACGACCGTCATTTCTCACGAGGCAGCTCTTGTGGCCAATGCCTCATGGACAGGTCCTCGGACTTTAGACGGAGCATTCATGTGGTACGGACCTAACATTGGGGCTGCTATTGCTGAATACAATGCAGAGCAAGGCGCGATGTGGCTTGGGAACCAGTGGCTCAATTACTTCGTTGCGAAGAGTTTGAAATTCGACGTGGCCAATGCTTCTCTGGCAGAGTACGAGAAGTTGTTTGCCTTGGGCCTGTCTGAATCCGAAAGCATCATCGGGACGGCGAATCCGGATCTTCGCGAGCTGAAGAAATTAGGTGGCAAGATTGTATCGTTCCATGGAACCGTAAGCCCCATGCACACCTCTCTTCGTTCACTACTCTTGACCCTGTGAGCTGTTCCCATACTGATAACATTGCAGGCGGACGACCTGATTCCCACCAAAGGCTCAGAACAATAATGGCACCGGGTATCAGAGGCGACCTCGAGTGGACAGAGCAACGACGATTTTTACAGGCTGTTTGAGGTTCCTGGGCTTGGCCACTGCGGCTCGGGCATTGACGGCTTCCCAACCGACGTCTTTGCGGCATTGGTGGACTGGGTTGAAAATGACATTGCCCCGGAGACAATCCCCTTCAGCTTCACAGCAACTAACGGCGTAGAAAATGAAAGGCTGCTGTGCAAATATCCAATCAAGGTTGCCACGTATGATGGCATTGGAGACACGACGTTGCAGTCGAGCTATTCATGTGTGTGAAAGTTCCGTGTATCGGGTGAATTCAGAATAGACATATCAGGATTACATACAACTTGCTAGTTTGTGGTTGTAAACAAATATGTATGCTTTGGATGACTACAAGGCAAGAAGACTATGCGCACAATGTCACTTTCTGAAGCTTACATGGTGATGTGGTTCGCACTGTGTTGCAACCCTGCATGAAGAGTACAGCTCGACACGTGAAGAGTACAGAATAATTTCGGCGCAATGTACTGCGGTAATTGTAGCATTCCATATACAAGTTTGCTTGCTTGTATTCAGCAGTTGCTTGGTGAACTTTTAGCAAAGTTGGGAATCGGCGCCTATGTAGCGGGGTCCGCACACTCCCGTCTACGCGTGAGACAAAGGAGTGCCGAGTCCGTCAGCACCTCCAGGCTCCAACTCCAATCCTTCGCCTTTAAAGACCGGACTTTCTGCCTCCTGACATAAAGGTCTTACGGTATCCATTCTTATCGTAAGGCGGCTCTTAACGACCTTGCATTCTCGATTTCGGAGTTGGGCTCTCACCCACCCCACCTGCACCGTGCCAACATCTGGCGACCTAGTATCTAGACACGAGACCAACATGGCAGACGACTACCGGGCAATCGTATCTCGCATAGCCCGCGGTACAGACCTAAAAGAAATCCAGACCATCATCAGCTTGCGCCCTATCACCAGCAACAGCGTTGGAAATCCGAGTTTTGATCCGGCCACGATCCAGGAGGATGCCGATGGAACGCGGGTAGTTGTTCACGAGCGGTTTCCGCAACTGGTCAAGAACTTCCTGGAGCACAAGTGCAAGCATGGCAGCCCCATTGAGCAGGCCTTATACATGAACCACGACTGGGATTGGAAGAAGCAGGTGGCACGCTTGAGTTTGTTGACATTTTCTTGGTCCCCCCCCCCTTTCTTGGTGGCGGCACCTACGGAACCTCATTTCGTCTTGCATTTGGGGACGGAACTTGATTCAATTTCATGAGATAAGCGCCAATGTGACCTGTTTTTCCATTGCGATCAAAAAGTCTACATCAACACCTCAAAGGCTGATTTCTGTATCATAGTTGCCAAACGCCCCCTCGTTTTCATGAACGGGGGAGACAATACAATGATGCGCAATGGACAGAACATTGGCGCTGTTGCTAGCGAGTGGGATCGCGTAGGACAGCATAATGAGAGCAGACGTCTCAATCTTGCTGAATACCTGGTACGCTATCTTCTGAATGCTGCCCGAGGTGTGGCATCGTCCTAGCTAGCTGTCTTCCACAGTTCGACCTCGCAGCACCCTTGACGAGGCACTTCTTGACTGACCAAGCCGCTACAGAGCTACGACGAAATTATGCTTGGCTCTCTTCTCGGCGTCAGTGGTCCCAGCTATTTTATCAACAATGGAGACCGGTACAATCGGGGCACTGTGAAGGCACCCGGCACCTTCGAGTCCAGGGGAATTATTATTGGCCTTGTGTGAGTACACTGCAGTCTAGATAGCGCATGACTGCCAATGTCTGAGCTAGCGCCTGGTTGATGAAGCACTCAAACTACTCCTTCAAAACTGACCAACATTTAGCGGAGCGAGATTTGAAAGGTCTGATCGCATGGACAGTGTCTATATTGAGCCTCGCGTGAGCCATCCGAGGCAACATCCTGATCTGGACCGCATATTCCGAGATTTCTTCAGCCCGAACAGGAGCCCCGCAGCAAAGAAGTCTGCAGCTTCGAGCCGCTTTGACCCTAACATGTACAAGGGCCGTATGCGCATCTCTGCTGACATCCTCCTGAGGGAAGCCAACGCTCGTGCCATGGAATCCGCAACATCGGCGTACGTTGTTATCGTCGGCCTCGGCTTAGGTGTCTGGGCGGTTGACAGCGACCAGCCGCAGTATTTTGTGGAGTGTTTCGCGGAAGCTCTGGCTGAGCTCGGAGATGAGCTAGGCTCCTTGGGCACACTGGACTTCGCATATATTACTGTTCCAAAGGCCACGCAGCATGCCGTTCAGGCGGCCGCGGCCAGTGTTGGTGCAACTGCCATTTTTACAAAACGCAACCCTGCGGCTAAGCTTCACGGCGAGGCGGCCAAACAGCTCCTGGTCCTCAGCTACGCTTGGGATGGAAACTCATTCCCCGGAAATGAGTACTGGCTAGGAGCATTGAGTGCGAGTGGTGACCCGGCTGCGGTAAGTCTACCGTGTCCTACTCGGATCCAGGCGCCGTCCATCTCTAGGCAGCTAATCAGATCCCTCACAGGTTTGCATGAGCACAATCTCTGAGTTGCACAACCCAGTACTCAACCCAGGATTTTTGAAGCGCGTGTATGCAAATGGTGTCGAGCTCCAACAAACTTGAGAGCTTGAGCATTTCAGATCTGGTGCCTGGACAGATCTCTCGAACATATCGAGAGGCTGGGTACCCTGCCAACGCCTCCGTCCTGAGCTCTGCCAAGCTTCTAGATTCGGACGGGAAATAGCCATTGGTTCACGAATCTACGAGAGGATACAGGACTTGAAAGATTGCGTCTGCGAATGATAGACTCCTGATATGTTGCCCAATCATCTACACCCAAGTTAAAAGGCACCTTGCGTAGCAAAACACTCAAACAGCACTCCACCCTGAGAGAATGGTGTGTAGTTGGTCGTGTCGCTTCACCGCATCCAAAAAATTGGGATACTCTCGCCGACCGCCATTGTTATTGTCCTCGTAGAATGCTTCGTACATTCGCGCAACACTTCGCGACACGATCGGTAGATCAATCGCCTCCTGCCATTGGGGCCACGCCCATTCCACTGTCCGTACTTCATCGGTAATAAAGTCGTGGACCTCGATGACGACCGGTTCCGAGTAAGAGGCCGCATGAAGAGATGTCCCACTGGGCGAAGTCAAGCGGATTTCGCACTTCTCGCAGTTGATGTGCCAAGTCAAAGCTGGCTCGCCTTTGAACTGCTGTCCGCGGCGGAAACGAACCGACAGACTGGCTCCTTCTTGTGCGATATCGGAATCTGTGAGACGGCCAGAAACAGTGATCAAGTCTGGGACGTCGGAGATAATTGTGTCGGTAATCTTGCCTGACGCATCGCGAAGTTTGACGTTGGGCCGTTGGAGCTGCAGCGAAGACTGCAATCCTGTGGCCTCGCCCAGTACAGACTGCACGTAATCGAACACTAGGCAGCATTAGACAAGATCACGTGTCCGACACCCAAGGTCAGCTCCAGGGATCGTAATGACTCACAGTGCGCAAATCCGATGGTGACGATGTTGCCTCCAATCTTTCGATCCGTGAAGTACCGCAGTCCCTCTGCGGCCATTTCGCGGTCGTTGGTGCCTCCATGGGCTCTCACTTCACTGCTCAAGACCTTGCCGGGGGCTTTTTCGTGCAACAGCTCTCTCAGTCTCACAACGACTGGTGTGAGCTGTCCTTGGAAGCCGACCATTGTGCGGGACCCCTTTCCCTCAGCTAGTCTGGCAAGGTCGCGCGAGTGCTCGATGTCGTGCGTCAAAGGCCACTCGACGTATACAGCCTTTCCAGCCTCGATGCTTGGCTTCGAGAGTGCATAGTGAGTGTCCACACGCGTGGCGCAAAGGACGAGTTCCACGTCCGGGTCAGCCGCCACGGCCGTAGCGTCTCCGTATGCCTTGGTGCTCGCTGGGTCCAGGCCATACGTCTCTATGGCGTTGTTGGCGGACTCGACGCTAGAGTTGCACAGTGCGACGATTTTGTAACACTCAAGACCCCGTGGCGAGAGCAGATACGGAAGATGCGCGCTGCTTGCCCACGAGGTCACGGCGGATGATGAAAGGCCGATGATGGCGAGACGGATGGGTGCCATGTTGACGACTTGTGGAAGCAATGCACGGTTAAAGGTCAGTCAAGAATGCTATGTATTGAGTTTTCGGACTGATGAATTACTCGGAAATTTAATATTGTTGGATCAAATCGCAGAATCATGTGGTATCAGTAAAGAATGCTGAGATTGGTAATCAAGTTGGGGTGAGTGAGACGGAATGCATTTATAATCCAAACACTGACACTAAGTCACTGGCAGATCGTTCCAGTGGCACGAAAAAGAATGCACACACGCTTGCCCAGGTGGTATTGAGGATTGGAACGTCATGTAGGAGACTATTTAGTGAGTGTATGTGAGTCCAGGACCTCATTTGCCAAGGCTTATAATATGTATACAACAACAACAACAACAACAACAACAACAACAACAACCTCCTAATGGCTTGCTTTAGCTCACAAATCTTATTAAAAGGATGCACAGTCCTTATTAGAATAAACTTGGGTAATTGGCTGATTCCTCAGCAACCCCTTTGTGCCAATGGGCACAAACTAAGCAAGGAAGTCCAAGGCTCAATGTAACATGTTAAGCAACTTTGACGGTGCAGCTCAGAACGAAATTGGCACCGAGCCAGTAGCTCCGAGCAGAAGTCATATTGTTGACAGGGTAATGGATCACCTGACAGCAGAAAGAACTTGCACTCTTCCATTGGCTCAGCATTCATCCTTTCGTTTCCTTCGGCTTTCAGACAGCCCACCCACAGAAGAATCCCAATTCAGTGTTGGAGCAACAGGAGAGAGCAACTCTCTACGACCATACACGAGAAGTATGGCTCGCAAAGTCTACGACGTCGACGAGCTTCTGGCTATTCGCGACAATATGAGTGGTTCGCGACAGCAGAAGGCGCCCAAGATGTTTCCATGCTCACTCCGCCACAAGCATCCAAGCCCTCAGCGCATCCCCGAGATGCCAATTACCAACGACCACTCGATCGAGGGCCAGGAGACCACTCGCGAGAAACAGGTGGCCCAAGCCACTCGAACCGAAGATGACACCAAGCACGACTTCTCGGAGGAGCAACTGCAAACAACCAAGAAGCCACAAACCCCAACTTAAGCCCGCAGACGCGCGTTCAAGCCCAAGGACTTCGAACTCAGCGACGGCGGCATCGTGGGCCAAAGCGCACCAGAGCTCAGCGCGAGCAGGAAGGGCTACGCTCTGATGGGGAAAATGGGCCGGTGTGCTGGCAAGGCGCTCGGGGCCAAGGACAGCGAGGGCAGCCTGCAGCCTGCAGCCTCTCGCAGCCGCCATCAAGAAGCCCTTCGCAGCATTCGGGCTGGGAAATACCGGACAGCCTGAGATAAGCACAAGCAAGATCGTGGCCAACGCTGCGGCTGCCAGAGCTCGTGCGAAGTTGTTGCCACCTGCCGTCGCCCCCGCCAGCAAACAGTGTGGCTTGCTCTTCACAGACCCGCTGGCGACTAGCCCGTTTCCTGACATCCCGGCCAACACACAGAAGCCGAGAAGCATTTGATCGAGCCAGATCAGCACATCTAGCGTCTGCCACAGTCCCAGGTCTCTGCTCAGCGTAGGCTTTGTGGATGAATAGTAGAGGAGGCAAAGACACAGAGAACGATATGGACAGCGTCGCGTATGCTTGCTTGCCTTTGGGACGAGCTATATTGCATGTTGGGCAACTGTAAGACGAGCTGTGGGTGATGCGGACATGGGTCTGCCAAGGATTGTTCCGTACGATGGGGGCCACCACGAAGCAAGCACAAAGCTTTCAATCCCTGAATTCTATGTAAACGCTCGCTTCAGATATGCGCTGCTTCAATGTGTCCGCAGTAGCGCTGAGCTCATCCCTGACGAAGCCCTCGAGGTCGACCTTGATCCCCAACACACGGTCCTCAACCTCAAGGTCTACCCGGTTGTCGATGTCATCACTGATCTCTTGTATCCGCTCATTCAGCCTCTCATATTCTAGCTGGCTAGAGTCATCGAGCTCACGAGATCCCATTTCGAGCTCTTGGGTCTTTGTCTCGAAGTCCTTTCTTAGCTCGTGCATCTGTCCTTCGAGCTTCTGGAACTTCAAATCGGATGTCTCTTGCAAATCTTTTACTCGGTCGGTCATACCCTGATCGAGGCGTTGGAGCAGACGGGACTCCATGTTCGACAGCTCAACTCGCGTTCTCTCGTAGTGCTCATCGATCTTCCTGCACAGCTGCTCGACCACAGACATATCAAGATCATCGGACGGGGAGCCCAAGCGCCGACGTTTCTTGGACGACGTCGCGGTATCCGAGTCTTTGGACTTGGTCAATTTCACGTAGCGCCAAGATACATCGAAGAAAAGTGGCGAGCATACCATATGATATTGGAGCCATAGGCGGCGGCGCTGGAACATCGTTGTACGAAGGAGGAGCTTGCATATACAGAGCATCATCAGTGCCATGGTCCAGAATCTTCCCACCTCGGCCCCCATACAGTCTGCTAAGGTCCGTGTGGCGGGAGCTGGATGTGTATTGGGCGTAATCTGCTTCTTGAAGTACCCTGAGCTGATGCGCAGACAGGACTTGGTCTTGAATATGAACCGTCAGGACAGTTTGGCGAGCAGCCCACTGCACCGACCGCAATGTCGCGAACTGCGACTTGGCTTTCCAACGTATGGTTTCAGGCGGCACAACAAGTGTCGGAGGACTGCTGAGCTGGAATCGCAGACATATGATGTCCTGGTCTTGGCTTGCAACACCGTCGTCCGTCTCATCAGGCCCAGAGGTGGCGAGTACTTGTATCTGTGGGGAGCCTATCAGGACGTACAGTGGCACGAGTTTGTCCGAGCCTCGTTGGAGCAAGGCAATGCGGAGTCTGAAAGAAGCGGTAGTAGTGTGGGAGTTGAAGTCGATGTCCAAAGAAACAGGCGTCGAAGACAGGGAGCTGCCTACGCTTCGTGGCTGGCCGTCATCCCATTTGATAATCGCGGGTATATCGCACAAGTCGACGTTGCCCGAGGCATTGCTCTGATTCGAATGCGTGGTCGCCATGGAAAGTCGCAGGATCTATCACTCGTGGTCAGCAACGAATAAAACCCAAGTGAATCCCCTGTGTCAGACACAGGTTCCCGCCCTCCCAGGCTTTGGTGCAAAGAGGAGCAGCCTTGACTCAAAGAGAAGGATATGTATAATAGTGACTCGGAGATGTGCTGTATGCTGTCGACCCAACGGCACCGCGAGAGACACCGGGTTCGCGAACGGCCACGCTCAACCGCCGAAGGGCGCCTTTGATGGCCACACCCTCGGTGGATTCAATGAAGGGCGCCTTTAAGACCACACCCTCAAGGGAGGCTACCACCCAGAGCCCAGGTTCTGTCACCAGTGCGACGCGTAGTCCGTCACTGTTCAACAGACTCCTGTCGCTTGGCAAGAGGGCGCGAATGACGGGTGCTCTTGAGAGCTACTGCAGAGTGCGGTGCAGTATTTTAGCGATAGGAATCGACGACGCAACTAGCACAACTCGCGGGCAGTAGTCGCATGTCTTCGGCGGTAGAAGAGATGGCAAAGACGTAAATGGCAGCCGCTGACTTCGAGCGACGAGCCAGCCAATGACGGGCATGATATGAAGGGTGAGAAAAGGAGTTGAAAGGCGGAGCAAGAGACGTTGGAAGTGGAGACGTGATCACGCCCAGCCACCCCATTTTAACTCCCGTCATGCAAGGACTACCCCCCAATCACGAACTCACGTGACTTCATCTCAACGACACGGGAGCCGGTGAATCGACGTGACCCTCGAGTCTGAGTGCATGAATTCATGATGCTAGATTCCACTCAGCCTGGTGCTTGGCAGGCGTTCTTCTGATTTATTTTCGTTCGAGTTTCCCAGGTGCTAGCGCTTCCAACAGACAATCGCGCAGACTCGTCACAACCCAAATCTGGAGATAACATCGAAGCGACAGCCAAAAGATGCCCGCCGCCATGTACTCCTGGCCTCGTTTTGCTGGTTTCCTAAGAAATTAAGCAAGATTTGCTGTCTCCCTCTGTATAAAGAGATAGAAGATCTTGGCCGGTCTTCGACATGGTCTGCGTCGCAAAGGCTGTGACGAGCAAGATCTGCAAGCGGCTTCCATTACAAAGCCATGATTTTTTGTTTGCACTGCGGCTGTCACTTGTGACTATATTGTACGGTCTCCTAGGAGTTTTTTGGTAGACGACACGGTTTGTTCCTTGTATCCGACCAGTGGTATGGTATATGGTGCTATCGAGACTAAACTTGCCATGCCTCACTCCCCCGGCCACCTCACGCTACCACACTGCTCGACCGACTCTGTATACTTTACAGCGCAGCGTCAGACAACGTACAGCTCCTCGATACAAGTACGCCACCCAGGACCCATGGGCTGAGGAGCCCAGATGCATCGTGGTGCACTCCTCAAGAGGCGTAGGAAGGCATCCTGTGGCGCTTTTGCAATTACCAAACAGGTTCCGATGTGCATCATTCCTTCCAAGCGTCAAAGGCTACATCCGCAATGGTACAGCAGACGTTCTTCCGTGCTCGAGGTTGCCTCATCAACAGTCTTGTCATCTACCGGTTCCGCGCAGCCAGTCTCAGTTGGTGCCCCGTTCTCCACATCGGCGTCCATTTCTCGACATCATTGAGGTGTTGCCTTGGTACCAGCTCGTGGTGAGCCGCCATCTCATTGAACAGGAGCAGGTCCGGATATGGTACATCTTGCCCAGTAAGCGCCTGATGTCTGGTCTTCCACCAAAAGATGAATGGCTCAGGGTCGTTGCCATGTACCTCGGGCGCTTTCACAAAGGTCCGCAAAGCCGAAATGACCATGGTTTGCCTGCCAGATTCTCCGGACAAGGGACAGGTCAACAGTTCTCGAATCTGATCGTAAGCTGTTTTGCCCTGTTTGTTCGTGATCTTGAACACCGAGTCGACATCAGAGCGAGCTATCAGTAGCTTGAACAAGTCGAGAATTGCGCTGTCACGGCCGTCTGGGTATCGAAACCCGTCGTGGCCGCCCTTCATGTCTTGCACTTCTCCACCATTATCCAGCAGGAATTGCAACAAAAGCGATAGTGCCGTGCAGCCGTCCGAGTCACATTCTTTGACCATGTCCCGACCAGCACGCATAAGGAGGCCCTTGGCGATCTTGAGGGTCAAGCTTGCAACGACAAGCCGGACCTCAGCGACTCGTTGATCGTCCAGTCTGACCGGTTCGATGGGTCCGTCATGGTGGTGGCGGCGATTACCGAGCTTGTTGTCTCGTATACGGCGCTCTGTTTCCTCGGATGCCAGTGTCTTGACAAGACAGTGCATGTATCGCCTAGGTTGATATTGTCGCCAACAGGCAAGATCGAACATAGGCTCCAGCAAGCTGAAGGCTTCAGGTTCAAATGTGGCGCGAACAGCCAACGGCAGCGGCGCATCTGAGTCCGATAGGGCCCCAGTGCAATGTACGTCAGCTCCGTTGCGGACCAGGACATCGATCACGGGAGCATTTCTCTGAGCGACTGCAATCTGCAACGGTGTCCTTCCTGCTTTGTTGGTTTGGTCGATGAAGCTTGCTGCGCCGCTTTCAATCAACCGCGTCATGCTCTGAGGTACTTCTGGCGAGTCTTTGGTTCGGATCCACCCTTGAGCGGCTAGATGGAGGATGTTGTCTCCCTTTCCATCGGGCTGGGGAAGGCGAACACCATGCTCCAGAAGCACACCGATGACTTCATGTCCCTGATTACTCACACTTTTAAGGAGACCTTCAGTCCATGCTTTCTTGATGGAGGGTTGGTGTCTGGGATCATTCAGATGGCCGTCACCGTCCGACTCCGTGTCCAGCAACGTGAAAAGAAAATGGATCGTGTTGATCTGACCAGAGCTGAGGCCAGTGGAGGTGTGTGAAATAAACATGGTCCCAATCATCACAATGTAGTCTGTCACTGTGATCCATGCTCCAAGGGCCACAAGTTGCTCGACACCAGTGAAGCCTTCGATATTGGAGGCGCGGATTACTAGGGACGGCCACACCACGGAGACAAAACGAATATTTAGGTCGGCACCGTGCATAGCCAGCAGATCAAGCAACCTGGTGATTGACAGAACAATTAGCATCGAACATAGGGGACGAGGTCGTTCTGAGAGCGCCCCTTGGTGGATTCGTCCTAGGCTTACCTGTCTCTGCATGCTCTTTGGTCCCCTGCGACACGACTCCAGACAGGCTCGATGATATTCCTTCTGTTGGCTGAGTTCTGATACCGGATCAATGAGTATGGAGGAGTAAAGCCATCGCAATCGAACTCATTCACATTCGCCCCCGCTTGGACTAAGAGCTTTGCGGTTGGAAGAGACGCCGGTGTGGCGGTACCTCTGCACTAGATGGACAAGGCAGTATGGACCAGAGACCAGTGGGTTGCATGCATCAACTCATTCGTTCATATTCCGCACTACCACGACTTGGCCTCAAACGTGGCAAGGGTCTACGCACCCCATCGCGTTTTTGACATGGACGTCTGCTCCAGCCAACAGGAGTGTACGCAAGATGACAAACGATTTGGTGTCCACGGCAGTAAGCAGCGGCGTATTGCCGTTTCTGTCCCTGTGCTCCAATCCGAGCTCTAGAGGTATGAGCTTCGCCGATAGAAGGTTGGCTTCCCTTTCCACCTTCCGAGCTGACTCGATTGGACGCCCCGGAGGACTATTTGTCAGGCAGCAGCACAAGTGGATGGCGTTGCGTCCAGCAACATCTTTGTTTCACCATTCAAGATCTGCAGAGTAGGGCCATTCTCCAGAAGCCACAGCGCCCGTTCCCTGATTCGGTCGTCTATTAGTATCGTAAATCCAAGGATACTCGTGTCTCTGATAGACAAGAAGGACAGTGGCTAGCTGCTTGAGCTGTGAATGGGTCGGCAAAGCCAGAGATTGTGTTGAAGCCGAAAAACTGACCATGAGGATCGATGCTTCAGAGAACAAACCAAAGTTACACAGGAAAAGGAACAACGATGTCTCGGCTCGCTCCTCGTTGACCCTGACAGTCGCATTGACGTTGGCTCCACGTTGTATAAACCAAGGAGCAAGGTGGTCGAGGTGTCCCGAGTAGGCCGCAACGGACAAAGCTGTATTGCCAAAATGGTCGACAACGTCAACTCCAAGCTCACCAACCGCGTAAAGCTTAGGGTACTTGAGTAGGTCGCAGATCCGGTCGAGGCGAGTCGTGTCCGAGTCGTACATTGCCGCCGTGTGATAGAATGAGGCAGGATCAAGGATAGGTTCATATGATGTGAAATTGCTGTCGTTATCGCTGTCGTCATCGCCGTCATCATCGTCGCCGTCCTCTGTGTCTTCTGTGGCACTCAAGTCGTCTTCAACATCTGGATGCGCAATGTTTCCTATAGCTTCTGTCGTACTTGTAGGATTGTGCCTCTTCATGTGAGCTCCACCGTCTCGGTCAATGATAAGCTTTGCGCAGCCATACTGTTTCGCGCAGATGGCAACATGCAAAGGTGACCATGCTATAATGCCCGGGACGATATTGCTGTGGCCGTTGTTCTCGCCGTCATCTGGATCACGCCCAGGCGGCCCGTGCCTTATGTGTCGGGGAGCATCGAGATCGCGGACGCCGATGCCAACGTTGAAATTGTTATGGCATAGACAAACTCCCGATCCTGGTGCATCCGGACTGGCGCCATGATCTAAGAGCAGTTGCAATATTTTTGAGTCTCCTCGGATAGCTGCTATATGTAACAGGGACCAGTACGTAGACTTCGTCTTGTATTTTGGTGTTTGTCCAGGCTGGTTGATACCTTGGAATGGATGATTGGAAAGGTACAGTGCGGCCCGTACCCGCCGGACACCCGTATTCGCCGGACAGCCAAATTTAGCCGCAGCCGCACAAACAGTACCATAGCACACCCCGTATATTCAATTAAGCCTTAGTCGTACAAACAAAGTTGAGGTATCATTTTGAAGCTGTGAAGTCACTAATTCCCTATATCTAGACGGCTTTTGACGCTGACGACCGCTACGGGTCGCTAGTAAGGCTGGTTCAGCCTCATCTTGACCCTGTGGCTCACCCCGAGATCCCTCTTCACTAGAACTCTCAACCTCATCGTCGTCGTCATCTCCAGAGCTTAAATCCCTTCTTCACTGGCTTTACTCGGGTTGCCATCATCCGCCATCAACTCTCTGACCTTTTGAAATCGCGCGTTTGGGTTGGGTATGGCCCTACGCTTCTTGCCTTTGTTCAAAGCCTTCAACTGTGCCCTTAGGCCCTTAATCTCGCGATCCTTAACGATATTTAGAGCTTGAAGATCCTTATACTTATTTGCGATCTTGTGGAGTTTGCCCCTATTATCGTAGTCTCTTCCGCGGCCCAGTCTAGTGATATAATTACTAGTAACAGCCGCACCGTCCACACCAGAGCTTGAACCAGAGCCAGACTCCTTTATCTGGCTAGCTTTGCGCTTGTCTTTATCTGGTTGAATTTCTGGGTGGCTAAGTGCTTTCTTACGGTTGATAGGCCAGTTTCCGGTGTGTTTACAGCCTCCTTTTAAGACTCTAGCGTTGTAGGCCTTGCGAGCTTGAATTAAATACTTCATAAACTCAATCTTGCCAACTGGGCTGGCGTCGTTAAGAGAGGTGAGCTGAGATAAAGCCTTTTGATAGGCCCCCTTAAGTACAGCAAAAGGACCGTTGTTCCAGGGTTGCAGACCGTGGCTGGTGTGGGAAGGAAGAAAACACAGGAAAACGTTGGCTAAAAAGCATGCTGCCATGAACTCCGGCTATGTACCCACAAAGTTAATTTATAATTCAACCCGTTAATGAATTTGAGCGAAACTCAAGAATAAAACTCACAGATGTGTGACTCTTATATCCATTTAGTATCAAAAGCACAGCCTCGCTTTGATCGCTGTCACGTATCTCATCCATCTGGGGAATAAACACGTCCTCCAGCCACTTGACTGCTATCTCATTTGAGGTCCAGCCGTTCGGAGAGGTTATGACCTGCCAATCAGGTATTTCCTCGGTTATTTGCTTCTCAAACCACTGTCCTTGGGCGGCCATACCCTTATAAATGATACTAGGGTGAAGGAGATAACTAGTGGCTGAATAGGCCTCAATGGGGGTAACCTAAGAGCGGTCTTGTGGGCATTTGATAAGGGTTTTCTTTGTAGCCGCAGGTCCAAGCACTAGAGACTCTATTCCTGTATATAATTAGTATGGGTTATTAAAATAGATATATAGACTTACCGAAACCAGTCGTAATGCCACCCTTATTAACGTTGATAGTAAGCTCTGGTTTAACCCAGCCAAAATCACCCTCCCGTATATCAAAATACTAATTGATAGCTTTCGGAGTGAAGGCATTGAATCTAGCAGATTCCTGTATAGAGCCTTTCTTGGTACGAATTTCGCTGTGGCGGCGCTTGAACTGCGAAATCCATTCACGCTCAAGCGGTGTCTCATCGCCCTTTTTCTTCAGAAGAGCTAACGCTATAGCTCGCACTGCAGATGCGGTAGGGGCATAACCCACTTTCTCTTGATGTAGTATCCACTGAACAATCCTAGCCTCATAAGCAGGCGAAAGACGTTGCTGGGGGTTGTATGCAGTGGCTAATGGTTGAGTCTTCTGCTTCAGCCGGTCGGATAGTGTAGAGCGCGGGATTCTATGGTTGGAGGCGGCTTTGCGCAGAGAAATGTTGTTGGATACGTCTAGTATAGCCGCATCCATATCCTATTCAGTCCACCCGTGTGAAGGCATCGTGGGCGGTGGGTAGGAGGCGCTGGCGATGAGGTGGGTGGTTATAAGGCTGAAGGTTCAGACGCGTGAAAAGCGCGTGTCCGGCACGTCAAAACACTATCTGTTATCGCCAGTATGAGTCATCGGATTAATTGCTTATGATTGGTAAATCAACTAGCTATCCAAAACACCAAAAATCATTACTATACAAGTTTGAGTGAAACTATATAAGTTGCAAGCTATAGACTTTTGTGTGGGTGAGGCCAAATTTGGCTGTCCGGCGAATACGGGTGTCCGGCGGGTACGGGCCGCACTGTAGATATCACCGGCTCTCAACAGGCGACTCGTCGCAGACTTTGCGTCGCTGCGGTCCAAAATTCGTTCCTGGACGTCACTCGGGGTGTCTCCCCAAGGTGTCTTAGGCCTGCATAACTCGGGATACCTCACCCACATCGTTTTGTCGAGTGTCGAGATTTCTTGGTTGGGATCTGCTCCAGCGTCAAGACAAAGTTTGACAACGCGAACAAAACCTCTTCTCACACCGTGTTTGAGAGCCCTTTCGTCTACTTTGGTTGAAACGGCAAGACGGTAGAGGATCGGATTCGCGATGCTGTAGAAGCGACGATTGACGTACGTCGAGCTTACGGCATCCGGGCATGTAATCGAGTAGCCGACGATGGCGTGCAGTAGCTCATTTGGTAAACAAAGTATATCCATCGTCGCTTCGACGCGTGTAGTACGCGATGAGGATTTGTTGGAAATTGGGGAGAGTGTACCATTTTCGGTGGGAGCTTCGTGACGACAGGAAATTCACGTCGGGGTTGGACACCTGCATACATCTGGCAAGGTTCTCGACAAGTTTGTGAATAACGTTATCGACACGCTAACGCACCTACTTACTTTCTGGCGGAACATTGTTAGTGCCGCCGCAGTGCTCTGTTAACATACTTAACCTCCTTGCTCATGGAAAGCAGTGTTGGGCTTTGCACCATACACAGAATACTGTATTTTGTACTATACATGTATTGGTTTTGTATCGTCAGCCAGAAGACATGTACTAACAGACCCATTTCTTCGTACAGATTTTATGCCTCCCAGTCCGATATTTGTGACAATATGTTGAAATACGCACTGGTCATCACTATGAGCTTTGAACTCTTTAGGTCAGCTAAGTAGCTAATAGCCAGATCCAAGACTGGCTACGTGTTTGATAAGAGGATTTGCTCTAGCTATAAACAATGGGTGCCCCTCTTGAGGAGCCTGTAGCTAGAACCTCTGAATCTACCGCTTTTACCCAGATTTTCTGCAGTTCCCCGAGAGTCTCAAAATGGGACACTTCAAACGTCAAGTATCACATACCCTTCCATTTCCTCCACAGTAGACAGGGCGGCCAATAAGAATAAAAAGAATTTGGACGATATCGCCCAGAGAGCACTTGAGCACTCCATGTATTGATCTCTGCACGACGCTGCCAGATGCAGGTCGAAACCACCAGAGCCGAGCCTACGTGGGGCCCGCATCTTCAGCGTCATCACTATTTTCTGACTGGGTGAAATCGATTGCGATGTGATCACTGGAGATATTCATCTGGTAAGTCTCTCCGACCGGCTCAGCTCTCCGTAGCTCCTCCTGTCTGCTTTGTCCGGATGGACGTTCTGGTCTGATGGCACGGTGGATGAGGAGGCTATCGTGACGGTGAAGAGCGACTAGCAACCCCTCCTTAACATGGAGTGCTCTGTCAGTCTTCCAGAGCAGAGGTCGAATCTGCTTCACCTAATACATTTCGGGCGCAGTTGCTGACGTCGAAGTTTCAATCATTGTCTTACAGGAAAGTCGCACATTAACTACATGTTCATGCATATTTATTGCTATGTAGATAATACTACATAGATTGTAATCGAACAACCTTATTCGGTCAAATGCTCTGCGTTTTAGTATTACAAGCTTACATCGGAGAACAAGGGAGACCTCTGATTAGTGGTTAAGCAACTTGACGAAGGCGTGCTTACCACGTATATGCATACTCCTACTGTGCTGCTATACTTCCTAGATTATTTTGTTGACGTACTTATCTAGTAGACTGCTGCACTACTTCAATCTTCTAGGCACCTCATCTTGCCCCCTCATGAACATAACTAACTCCAATTGTGGGGCGAATAGATCTTTAGGTTATATAAAGCTCTGTCATGTGTCGAACCACAAGGCATCGTGGCAGAGTGGTCTAATGCGATAGACTAGAAATCTATTCTCTTCGGAGGCGTCTGTTCAAATCAGGCCGATGTCGGTTGTTTTACTTTTTGGTTACCGTAATCTGGCCTCCGTTGTTTTTCTTCCGTTCCCTGAAAAAGACTTGCCGCTTCTCCGATCGGGCCACCCGGAAAAGGGTGGCCGTCCCGGGGAACCCCGTCTATAAGATTCCTTGTTAGGCTACCCAGAAATTCGACGAAGCGCTCAAGTGGCCTGGTGATCCAATTCCAAACTTTTGGGAACATTTGTGTAATGTCTGCTCCAACGACGACTCGAGCCCAAGCGCTGACTGCAGTGTAGACCTGGATGTTTGAGCTGTCTCAGTGGGCTCTTCACGGTATTACTCAATATCTACACGGCCAAGGATGGTGTATGGTTATCGACGGCTTTGGTGACACCGGTCATTGTACTTTTCTCTCTGGTTGTCACGTTGACAGCATCTACTGTATATCGATACTTCCTGATTCATTTCAGGGCTGCGAGATGAAATCGCTTTCTGAAGGAGACTTCCACTCATGACTGCCTTCGCATTATTCCAATTAACAGCCATTAGTGCAGCCGTTCCAACCATATACCTTATTTGTCTTCCATCTGTCCTAGCATTTTTGTTGTTGGGAGAGACGGTGGTGATAGCGGCACCTGCTCCAAAGTCCTGATTTCCTTTCTTCTTGTAGTCTCGAGAAGCGGTCTTGAAAGCTGCCCTCTGCTCGCAGCGGGCAGTGATGGGTGCAATTGTCCGTACGGCTTGGGAGTATGAATCTTTCGGAATGGATACCGCGACCAGTTGAGCACTGAGTGCCGGATTGAGGCACCCTTTTAGCCAGCTAGTTTTGGACCGTTCATCCCAGGTAAGACCTCCGGCGTTAGAGAGTGTTTTCTCGAAGATTGGGAAGAAGTTGTTGAATAACTCTACATTTGACTAACGAAGACTCTTCAGTCTCTCGGTAGCAAATTCTTCCTCAAACTCACTTCCAAAGGCGTTCTCAATGTGATTGATAAAATCTACAGGGTCGTGTTGTCCTTTAGAGCCACCCGACTGGTAGTAGGATGCAATGACCTCTCGTTTGTTCTCTGGCAAGGTGAGATTGATGTTGTACCAGATGGAGTCATTATCGCCTAGGATGTCCCAGTCAATCCGACACTTCTCCTTGAGGGTATGCAGGTAACTCTTGAAGGTGTTGGCTTTTCCATTCCAGCTGACCCAGTCCAACGGCTTCCGTCTGGGGAGTGCGAGGCCTGTTGTTGTTGTTGTTGTTGTTGTTGTTGTTGTTGTTGTTGTTGTTGTTGTTGTTGTTGTTGTTGTTGTTGTTGTTGTTGTTGTTGTTGTTGTTGTTGTTGTTGTTGTTGTTGTTGTTGTTGTTGTTGTTGTTGTTGTTGTTGTTG
>JAGKQA010000212.1:0-58620 GCA_022609195.1 Plenodomus libanotidis
ACTTATTTACGCTTATTAAAGATTACTGCCTTTAATAATAATAATATTATTACTAATTTTATTATTATTAAATATATTTTTTAAGAAAAAACTTTAATTATATTTTAAGTAAGAGTGTTTTGAGAATATTAGAATTAAAGAAGCGCAATATAATTATAATTATTATAATATTGCAAATCTATAATAAACTTGGGCGATGTTGAGATAAACGCGAAAAACCGGATGGTTTATGTAAGACCCTTACGCCAAGAATAAGGTGTTCAGTTGCAGCGCAGATCATAAATGCCGGCCCGGATTTGTTGTCCCGGGAATTGAGGGATCTTGGAGGGGCAAAGTGTCCGCCTTCAACCTTTTTACAACCTAGTGGTACTCGGTTCACGCCGGATGTTCATCAGCCAGGATAAGGATCATTATGATCTGCTACAGCCGCCTGTTGTGACTGATAGACATCATGGTTTGCACAGGCCTGCCTGGCAACACAATTCCGTGGGGGAGCCCTTGTCAGTTGTAATTGGCCCAGGAAACTCCACTCCTCTCCCCATGTAGGCCCGTCAGACTGTAAGGCACAGACAGCATTATGTACGGATGCTCCACCGCATTGATCCTGGAAGCCGTACATGGGATGACATATCCACCCCCAGGGGCTTCGATTCGAGGGCAGAGACGAGGATAAGTGCCCAAGAGGCATTGTCGTCAGTGAGCTGCTGCAACAAATGATCCAACTCGCCTAATCCGCAACAGCTCCAGTTGGACTATTTCATGCCTGGTGCAGCCTGCACCACATCTATCGCCGCTTCAAAAAAAAAAAAAAAAAAAGAAACAGGGCTGTTGTCAGTGCCTGCAAATTCCACCTTGGTCCAGCCAGGGGCTACTTTGCCGTTTTTGGCTAAATGACTTACTTCCGCCAAGTCGGGGAATATGAGAGCTATGGCAGGAACTCCATCATGTCTCTTTGCACAAAAGCTCCTCATGTTTTATGAAAATTGCCAGGAAGCGGCCTGACATTGGCTGGCAGCTTGTGACGCTGCGAGATCATCACAGATACGAACCGGATCCTCTCCAGGGCATTGACATCTGCACTTCAAACCCAGTCACGTCCACATCAGGACTGTGTCCACCCCGGGAGATCCCAAGCCTGGTCAAGCTTGAAGTTTGACCCGGCAGACCCTTGCGCTCATTAGCTTGCTGGACCCACCCTCGCGCCCACCTTCTTTCAACAACACTCGTTCGCACAAGTGATCTTGGTCACTTGGACTCTTACACAAGACCCCCATCTTGTTGCAGCTTCTCCATCCACTACTTCGTCATGCAGCATACCTGCTGATTGCGAAGGGTATTTCAAAAAGTGCCTCCTCGTCCACGGACAACTAGAACGACTGCAAGCTGGCTTCAGACCCACCGTGTCTCGTCCTGGTCCCGGTCTGGCTTGACATCGAGTCAAACACAAAGCTCCCTATACTAAATCCGCAAATGTCAGTCGGAGCTCAGGCCTGCCGTGGAGAGGCGTTCGTCGTGGCTTTCCCGCCAAACTCGGAGCGCCTGCCCGGTCCAAACATCATCGCCCCTGCAAAAGTGCTTTCACCGGCCCATCTATATTTCTGTCTATATGTCCCACAAAATCCACTACTTGGGCATATTACGCAGACACCAACCTTGAAAGAAATCTCCGAGGCTCGGTAGACGAATTCCGAGTCAATGCATGGATTTACAAGCGCATATAGCTGTCTTCTCATTGTGTGCGATATGGCCTCATCCCGGAGGTCGGTCCGCTCGAGCTGACAAGTCTCGGCCATTGCTCCATGGCCCACAGGTCTGAACGGCTTTTCCACCACAACGGCCAGAAATACTATACTCCTGTCCTACTATGAAGAACTTCAATGGGCGCGGCGTATGCAAAACTTCAATTCTTCAGCACCATTTGTAAGCCTCTCATGGGCAAGGGCCTTCAGAGTTCGAACCCACCTCAGAGATCGCTCATCCAAGATGTGTTTCAATCTTATCTTGCCTATGTCATCTTGGGCTACCGACTTTGCAGGGTGTAATGTGAAACTGCGACGTCGAGACTCTACCTACCTGGTTGCAAGGAGCCCTGGATGAGCGTCTGGTAAGGCAATGGCACTCACACAAGCATTGTGTCTACAGCCCCCCTCCCCCCCCCACACAATGCTTGAATTCAAGCACTCGCTCGTCAACCCTGCCAATACAGGAATTTACCTGGGCCCTTGCTCTAACCCTCTCCGCCAAGTACGGCAGTACGTACCTGGCCCCAGTCTCCGCCGATCGTGAAAGTCAGGTCTCGCCCAAGCGAATATCAAGACTTCCTCCATGACCAGATTGGTCTTTGCTGGCTCGGTTGTCCTTTCTATATCTTAACCGTGGACTCTTCAGGATCCAGCATAACCCAGCAGAGCTCTTGTTCTTCAATCCAGGCCTCAAAGCAACCACCCAGCAGGCCCCGATAGCTGGTGTCACTCATTTTTTTCCCCCAGGCTCACTTTTATGCTGACCGACCTATAACAATATCCTTATTTTCTTCCCACTCCATCAGCGCATTACCGTCTGCTTCTCGAAACCCGTCCTATCCACTACTACCGTGGCGCTGAATGGTGTGACCGGTCCGATCAACACGACCATTGCAATACCGCTTAGGAGCTTTCTATCGCCTTGGCACATCACACACTCGACCAACTTTGCTGGTGTCCTCGAATTACCACGGTACCGACAGTCGATTCACGGTCGCTCGGAACTCTAGACGAGACCGGGTCGACATCACATTTCTCGTCGGGGAAACGCTTGCTGTGAATCGGAGAAGAGTGTCTCATCAATACCACGGTACCGACCGAGACGATCACCCTCTGTTGTGCTTCCCTGTTCCAAAGGATCAGTAGAGTGGCACGAATACCTCCGAGCTCTGTCGTGTTCCAAGGAAATCTCTGTACTTGCCGCCTGACAGTCGCATCCCACTACCCTCCCGGACCAGAGCCAGTTCGTCCACGGAAGGCACCCGCAACATATCAGACTAGCAATCAGCTATTGTAGCCAGTTGGCACGTTGACTATTCGCTTAGAATTGGTTGCTGCACCTCTCTACTGCCGAACATCAACAAGGCCACACGCTTGAGCAGTCGTCTTACTTCCAGCCTCACTCGCGGTCGGACCGCGAACAAGAACAGAGGGTCCCGGCTCACGGCGTGGAAAAGGAACTACAGGAGATTCACCCGAGAGTAGATCAACCATACAAACAGGCATTCGAAGCCCACTCAGAACGGCAGATTTTGGCCCTACAAGCACGTCTCCTGGTAAACTTCGGCATTGGGTTGCTGGAGAGGTGTCACTCGCCCAATATAGGGGCCCGTTGCAATACCTACAACGGTGGCCTACTGGGCCGCCCCTCCCTCGGCGCGCCCCTTTGGGTAGTCTCTACTCCTTGTCGCAGGGCATCCTCCTGCTGGCATCTGCCAAACTCCTCGCGCCCTCGATTTACCGCATCTACAGCGGGCACCAACCCTGTATTCATCACTGCACTTCAGGCAAGTCACTCCCACGATCCCACCCTGACAACCTGAGCAGACGAGAACTCAATCTCGTTTCAATCACGGTGTCGCTCCTGCACCTTGCTAGTTCTTTCCCTTGCAGACTTGCTCGTTGGTTTATTAGAAGGAGACCTCTACCCTAACTGCACTCTATCGTCACGCTCTGCCCGGGTTCGTGAACCGCTTCCGGAAGCAATCCCCTGTGTCCCTTGCATCCTTCTATGACTGTTGTCGGTCTCTGATCTCTGCGTTTTCTTATGACGTCCCCCTTGACCATCGCCCTCACTACTCAACGATCTTGATCCTTCTGCAAATACTAACGCTCCACTTTGTTCAGAAGCAGGAAGTCGTTGATTAATTAGTCGGAAGTCGGTTTCCGCAAGTCAAAGCATTGATACTTTGGAAGAGACTTCCGCCTCGAAAGCTTCCTGAGACGCCTTATACCTGTTTTATAAAAGGCCATTTTGACCGAAATCCTACGCACTTCTGCAGATTCGCAACATTCTCCGATACTGCTACTTCCATTCACGGCGCAAACGCGAACTCCTACGCCGTGTCGACATCGCCAAGTCATCTCATAATTCACATCTTCCTTGAGATAACAACAAGACACGACACGGAATCCGGATCCTGTCCACATTTGCATCTTAGGTGTGGTGCTTAGTAGACACTCTCCTACACTGGTACTTTTGTTACGATCATAGTAAGTCTTCTTGGTTCTATTCCCACATATCCGCCCCCAGGAGAGACCGTGTCGGTGCTCCGACAGTAGTTGTGCGCAACTTACCGCCCTTGCCACGAATGTGAAAAGTTAGGAAGTCGCACTATGCCACTCGAGGCAGCTTGCTCTTCGACTGCAAGTGATCACCAAGGAATTGGCGTGGGTGGCAGGCAAGCCTGCTTACCATTTGATCACGGTCTTGGGGCCTAAGTCGTCGACTCAGACTGTAGAGTCGAAGGAGCTAACCGAATTTAGAGGAACTCAAAGACGCAAAGAGAATCGAGCAGCCTGAGAGCCACTGCGCGAGAGCCAGCTCTCCAAAGGACTTGGTCCATTCAATCCCGCGAAACTCAGCAACCGCAGCAAACAACCGAAACATAAGGCATAAGAAACCACGACGATGGCTTCCTACGATTTCGCGGGCGGCCCGCAATGGGGACCCGTCTACTCTATCGGCGGACAAGCACAGCAAACCCTCCTCCCACACGTGTCACACGCCCCTCCTCCACCTGTACAGTCTTCTTGGGATCACAATTCACCCTACCGCCTGACAGTAAAACAACAACCAGAGAGAGCGAAAGCCGCCAACGCAAAAGACAAGGACAGGAAACCCATCGACCCTCCACCGATCTTGCAGCTAGATGTGGACCCAAACCAGGACCCGTTACAACTGTACATAACTTCGCCCTACTTGTTCGTGCAGACATTCTTGATCGGAGCCAGCGACACTGTCCCAGAATCGGACTTGAACGCGTTGACGGGAAATACGTGTACGAGTGGACATGTTGTCAAGGACGACCGCGGAATCCACAACATGATGTTCTGCTTAAACGACATATCCGTCAAGAAAGAGGGATCGTACCGGCTCAAATTCTGCTTGTTCAAGCTGAACACGGCAACAGGAGAAGTCGAGAATCTCACATCCATCTGCTCGCAGCCGTTCACATCCTACAGTGGCAGACACTTTCCCGGGATGTCCGAATCGACATCCATGACGCGGCTCTTGGTCGATGCGGGCGTGCGTTTGCGCCTCAGGAAAGAATCGAAAGCCATGAGCACAAAGAAGAAGAACAACGCCTTCGCACAGATGATGACCCGGCGCGGAACAACAGGCGATGACGAAGACGAGCGACCAGTGAAGCGCATGCGCTCCGAGCCGCATGACAAAGATGCCCTATCCTCCTCAAAAAATGGCAGCTTTTCCAGCGCTGCGCACTCATACACCACGCACTCGACCCCAACGACCACTATGTCTCACTATCAGGGCTCCTACCACCCTGTGACCTCCTCGCCGAGCCAGAATATAATGGCGCCAATACACTCCATGTCGGGCGCATACAACTCTGGTATGCAGCTAGGACTCGATACACAGGTCCCCCACTACCATAGCCCAGCGTCTGCCGGATCGAGCTACCAGTCGCCTGGAAGGCAGTCTCCGTCGAAAGGCTACCCTATCCACAGCGCATCGACAGCACATTCCCAAGGCTTCGGTCCCGGGACAAGCTCGTTGGCACAATTCAGCAGCAGCCACTCAGCCCAACCTCCAGTACTCCCACCGGTGGACATGGGCGGTTCTCACGGCAGCTCTTCCCCCGATTTGAACTACACCACCTCCGCAAATTACAGCAGTGGATACATCTCTTCGCAACCCGGTAGCTCAAGAACGCTGTCTGGAATTCAGCAACGGTCAGGGAGCATGGCTACTTCGGGACACATGCCTATGCGGATGGGTATGCAGCATGCTCAAGGGCCTTATGGCGAGAGCAGCATGTTTGAGTATGGAAACTATGGGCCGAGAGATGGTCACTGACTAGACCTACAGCCCTCGCATTTTGGCGAAGTCTGAGACTACTGCGCAGTCCCGCGGGAAACTGTGTGCAAGACTGCAAACCTAGGCTCGACGACCCTTAAACTCGATCATTCTGTTCCTTCACGACTCCAAACGCGGGCCGTTGTCCCAGATTTCCTTACAATTTATCTTTCCTATCATCCGGGCACATAATCAAATCTCACGGGCAGCATTGGCATACAGGGCGGTCAGCTTGGATCAATGGAGCACAGGAAATTTTCCACGATACCCCATACACCTTCTCATCTTTCTACTTTCCTGTAATTGCTTTCATTACGACGGGGTGGGATAGGGTTGGGTTGGCATGCATCAATGTCGAGTCTGTTACACTACAGCATAAAATCGCGTTGAACGAACATATTAGCTTTTCCGATTTACGCAATTTTTATTCCTGCTCCTCCATGTATCGTACCTGGATAGACCAGTCCTCGTCAACAGTATATGCTTCGCTCGGTGGTCTAATATAGCGGAACGATTGCCCTGTGTATGGGCAGGGGTTTAGTACGGGCTGTGGGTCTGTGGTAATTGCGTCGCTTTGCGACCTGAATGATCATTGGGAGATGGAGTCTACGAATATTTAATGGTCATATGCGGTAGGGAAAACAAACAGCAGTCAGTAAGGGATCGTCTTCGTGTATGACTCGGGTCCAATTAGCAGAGGCGTGACCGGAAATTGAAGACAGTAGAAGCACAAAGCCAGCGGCTTGTCGCCGTCGCGAGATGTGCAACTTGCAATATGACTCGGCTCTTAATCGAATACTCAAATCCACTCATTCTGTTCAAATTCATTTCAAATTTTCACTGTGCAAATTTCTCAATGTCGCACAACGGCGGTGCGTGCTAAGCAGATGAATGACTTGGACTAGGAGACGTCTGGCCGGGCACGTCCCTTCTTCTACCGAATGATGTGGGATGTTTCAGCATAGTCGATGGTTCAGTGTCCGTAGTTATATCAATTTTGGTATTTCTTGGAACTGATATCGCCGACAAAGGAAACTTTAGAAATAGTCCGAAGCAGTAAAGAAAACCACATTCTATACCAATACAACATCTACCAAATCCAATCCCTCACAGTGCATCATAACCCTTTGCTCATCAGTAGACGAGAGTCGCGGTTCTGTTCAAGTACTTGGGGTCCTTCTTGATCACAAGGTTTTCCGCAAACCACTTCCCAGCATCCTCTCTTGAGATGGTGTACCCAATCTCGCGCACCTCAACCCCTTTCTTCGGATTCTCGATGCCAACTCGAATCGGCCTGCCCTTTTCCCCATTCAGCAGCCAACCACAACGAACAAGAGTGAAGTCCTCGCCGCTCTCCACCAAAGAGTCCTCCATCACGCGCTTGTCCGCATGCGGCGTCGCCAGCAGCACCTTGTACAGCGGCACCTGAGCGAGGGGAATGTCGCGGCCAAACTTCGACATCCCCGTGGTACCGCACGTGATGATATGCGGGCGGCCTGTGGCGCCCTCGTCGCGCAGCTGCTTGATGGCGGCCAGGAGCGTCGCCATGCCCTTTGTGCAGACTGTGCCGGCTTCCGCGAACGCGGCCATGTTCATCCCGGGCTTGACGCCGATGGTTGTCACGATGGTGTCGACGAGGTTGCCGTCAGGCTTGCGGATCAGGTCGCGCACTGAGGTGATGTCGTGCGCGTTGCCTTGGGTTATGCGGAGACAGGGGTAGGTCGCTGGAGAGAGGGCGTCGGTGAGGGTCGAGGGCGTGCGGCAGAGAGCGATGCATTGGTAGCCTTCGGCGAGGGTGCGCTTGAGTACAAAGTGGCCGACGCCGTTGCTGGCTCCCATGAATGCGACGGTTTTTGTGGAAGCCATGATCGAATTCGGAGTTTTGAAATAGGTGATTGGACTATTTTTGGTTTGCCAAGCAGCTTTCGCAATGTCAATTTCAGGGTGTCGATGTCGCTCTATGTGTGAAATGTGTGGATTTTCGTAGCTCAAAGTATTGAAGATGATGAGACAAGATATTGCTGTGTTGGTGATGATACATTTCGTGCTCGACTGAAGTCAGAAGCAGCCATATATATAACTTCATAGTTCACGAAATCGACATGTGTGCGATGGCCGAGAAGTGTGCGAGGTAGGCAACCGTCTATCTCTGGATCTAGTCCGGAATAGGCGCAAGTCTTCCGCAAGGGATTCGGAGGAGGAATCAGCCGGGATCACCAACCTCACTACTGTCTTTCTCCTCTCAGATTGTGCTTACCCTGTTGCCTTCGCGAAGCTTCATAACGAGAGTGAAGAATCTCAAGACACAACAATATCAGAGGCTGAAAGCGCTGAACTTTGAGCATCCCTCGCACCAAAGCTGATACACAAATCATTAAGAGCATCGCTCAGAGTTTCGTTAGGCGCATGTATTCTCTACCGCCAGGCAGATCCCCGAATGCAGGCGCTGACGGCTCGGCCCCAGCCTCCGAGAAACGCGCGAGGCCGGCAGCCAAAGGCGCGTCCTCTCCAGCACCCGCGCCAGTCTCGGCGCTCACGCCGAAACTACGCAGCTGTGTGATCTGTCGGCGCCGGAAAGTGCGCTGTGATAAAGAGTCACCATGTTCCAACTGTCGTCGGGCCAGCATCGCCTGCGTGTTCCCCTCCTCAGATGACCGTCCGCCGAGATGGGCCCGACGTCTCGAGCGCCTCACTAACGATACAGCTTCCACTTCAGCTATGCCTTCGAAAGTCCCGGACCCGCAAGCTGCCTTAGTTATGGAAAGACTGCGTGGTCTTGAAGGTCTTGTCAAGGAACTAAGCAGTCAACTAGAGCAGGCGAATGCCACGGCTGGTTCCGAGGCGGTAGCTTCGGCGTCAGCGCCTAACTCTCCTCCAGAAGCTGCCGACAGTCATGGCCTACACCATAAATCTGCTTTCCAAAATCAGTTTGGCAGACTCGTGCTCAAAGATGCAAGTCGAAGTCAGTATGTCAGTAGCGGCTTTTGGTCGCGCGTTGATGTAAGTGCCGCCAAAACAGTACTATAGAAGACACGAAGTCCGCTGAGGCCGCTCTCCCTATCTTAACACTGGGCTGTCATTCGTGTGAGACAAGACGCTAACATGAAGTCTACAGGATGAGGTACGCTGACCTTAATCCTAGACATATTTGCTTCAGAGCGCTTGCTGACCGGAGTACAGCTGCACGGGCTGAAAATGGACCTTGCTGCGGAGGACTCCGACTCTTCGGAGGAATATCACCATCCGCAAAGCGATCCGTCAACTAGAGAGCTTGCTTCTTCCATTCAAGAGCTCGACCGAACACCTCAGGAACGTCACGCGTTCTTCTTCCGTCACGGTCCAAGCTCATACGAATCCGATGGACAGGAGTTCCAGCCGCTGCCCTCTCAGATTCCATTTCTTCTGAACACGTATTCCGAAAACGTGAATTTGTTTTTGCAGGGTGTTCACATGCCGACCGTTCACAAGATGGTTCGTAGCTTTCGTGGAAGGGATCGCTCGCTTCTGTCAGCGTCGGATGAAGCTTTGCTGTTCTCGATCTACTACGCTGCTGTGATATCCATGGAGGAAGATGATGTACGAAGCTTTTCAAGTTCCCGCTTCTGCCTGCTGTTTACTTACTGACTGTCCCTCCTCGGGGCTAGGTGATCAACAACTTCGGCACAACGAAAGGAGAGTTGAGTCTCAAGTATAGGCTTGGCCTGGAGCATGCTCTAGCAAAAGCTGACTTTCTCAACTCTCCCAACCTGACACTGGTTCAAGCACTCGGCATATTCCTCGCTCTAGCTCGGCGCCATGACAGTCCGCGCTTTGTGTGGATGATGACTGGACTAGCCATACGCATGGCGCAGTCTCTGGGACTGCAACGAGATGGATCTCATTTTCCGCAGGTGACCCCGTACGAGGTTGAAATCCGAAGACGAATTTGGTGGGGGCTTTGTGTTCTTGACATACGGTCATCTGAGGACCAGGGCATGGACTACACGATCGCACCAGACAGCTTTGACACCAAGATCCCCCAAAATATCAACGACGCCGATATCAGCATCGACACCAAGAACATACCCCCGGAACGCCATAGCCTGACTGACATGACAATGACGATCGCCATGTTCAGAATCGCCGATCTCACAAGACGGATGATGGACAAGACGGCTGCACCTTCGATAGAAGAGCAACACCGCCTGGTCAATGAAATGTATGTGACTCTCGAACGAGACTTTCTGCAGCACTCCAAGGATTCGGAGGGCAACGCTGCATGGTGGGTTTGCGTCACAGCGGTACGTCTGACTATGGCCAAAATGACTTTGTTCATCAACTTCCCGGTCCTCTTCGCTCAAGATAGGTGGGAAAGCACCACTGATACACGCAACAAATTGCTGGTCGCTGCCGTCGAGGTGGCCGAGTGGAATCACGCTCTAAACGCCGAGCCAACAGCGCGCCAATGGCGATGGCTATATCAGACGTACACACACTGGCACGCCATTGTCATTTTGTTAATTGAAATTGCACGTCGCCCGCTCTCGCCGATCGTCGAGCGAGCTTGGCTTGCACTTCGCAGCGAGTGGCTGATTCCCGCTCAAGGGATTGGTTGGGACAAGAAGCTACAAATCTGGGTACCTTTGCGGAAATTGATGGCGACGGCACGGAGGCATCGGGACGCAGAAATTCAGCGGCTGAGAGTCGATGTACGACTTGTCGCACAAATTGCCACCCAAGAAGTCATCGTGCCTGCTCCAGCAAGTGCATGCCCATTCCTATCTGAGGAGGGCCTCCTCAACCACTGGAATAGCCTCTTTGCGGCAGAGGCGCCCAGCACTCGAACACAGCCTATCGGATCTCATCAGATAGAGGATCACTCGCATCCAACCAATATGGTTCATGATATAGCGACATCTCAGCAGGATTGGGATTCGATGCAAGCAGATGTGCAGCAGAATTTCTTCGCCAGGACGAGCGGCTTGGGCTCAGATACCTCTCATGGCTTTTCTACGCCCTCTAACATCAGTACAAGCGAGACTTCTCTGGAGACCATGGTCTTACAGGAGGCACCAGTGTTCGGACAGACTGCGAACACATCGGTTCCTTCAGGACCCTCGGCATGGTCAGGGCCACCACAGTACAGTACCACCGATGTACCTTGGTTGTGGGCCGACATGGAGCCGTCAACGGAAGTCTTTGACGCTGACTTGGACATTGATATGGACAACGAGACTGATTGGTATACTTGGCTGGCTTCTGCAAAAAACATGGAGCTCCGCCCGGATGGGAGCTCATCTCTGACTCAATGATAGTATCGGTCGGCGCTGCACAAGAGCCCGCTGATGAAGTTCTCGAGTCGACAAGCTCGTGCCACAAAGCTTGCTAATACGTACATGTGCAACGGCGCAGTCGGATGTGATAGATACGCACATTTGCCCAGTCTTGATTGCGAGCCTCATTCCAGGCTTGTTGACAAGTCCTGGGCTTCAGGCGCGCTGGTACTCCGGCGAATAGTAGTGCAGGTAATCTATCCTCAATCGGTTGTGGACAGGCCAGGGCAGGCCTCGTGTTGGCCATTCTGGCATGCTGTGCGCCCAGACAGTGAGACTTGCAGGGGAGTTGTATGGTTGTAGTTCATGAGTGCTGTGTGAAATATTTCAATGGGTACATAGGCTTTCAGAAGTTACAAGGATTCTGTCGAAGCTACCAAGGAGAAGGATTGTCACACCCACGGCTCCACCTCAGAGCGTCTTCATGTCACAACGCATGTTTCCGCCTAACAGAAAGTTGTAGGGTGCCCACCGGTAACTGGTGACAACGTCTATAAAGAATATCCGTGCGGCGAGAATGCCGATGCTATCTTTGATCCAGGCATACTGACAGGTCCGCCCTGCATCATTATGAGACGAAGCTGAGCAAGCATGTCGGTATAGTGGTTGCGAGTACATACCTTTCAATGGCCAGCACGGGGCACATTGATGGTAGGAAGTATCCTTCTGGATTCAATGGGGACGGGCTCTTTGAATGCATCCCACTTGCTCACATGGAAACATGGTTGTGTTGAATTTGATGGTGGTATTCGATCTCTGACCTACGATACGCCCTCCGCCAACGATTAAGTAGCCTCATGCACCAATAATTACCAGACTAAAAGAACAACCGGCATATGCAATCTTGTCAATCTTCCTCGACGGTCCCGGGCATCGGCTCTGAAGCCTCCCCGAGAATGTCGCCCCAGGACAGCGATGAGAAGACGCTCATTCTCTCACTATTCCTCGACAATAGTCAGCATTGTGCGGCCAGGGCAGGAAAAGGCAGAATGAGAGGGCCGGCAGCACGTACAGTGAGGTATGTACATGACATCCGAGGGCAGGGACACATCATGTGATCGAGCGAGAGAAGAGGTGTCCGGCATACCGGGGACCTAGGTAAGAGGAACCTACCGCCGTCCACCTTTGGTGAGAATTTGTACCGCCTCATCCCAGCCATGTGTGTTGACAATATCCATAACAGTCTGGTCGTTCTCGTCCCTCTGATCGAGATCGACGCCATTTCCTTTGTCCACAAGGATCTTCAGGACGTCCGCATCTCCATTCTCCACCGCTTGCAGCACCGCATTCCAACCCCGGTACATCAAGTTGATGTCGGCGCCACGCGACAGGAGCAGCTCCAAGATCTCTGTGTCTCTATCATCCAGTCGTCGAATCGCCTTGATGATCGGCAGATGCTCACCAGGGGCGTTGACGTTCGCGCCAGCCTCGTCGATGAGGTAGTGCACGATCTCCTTGTTCCGCTCACGAATCGCACTCGTCAGTGGCGAGAAGACACCGCCGTTCTTGTCCTCGACGCTGAAGCCCGCGGACAGTAGCAGCTTGATGCTCTCGAGCTGGTCGGCGCATACGGCCATCTCCACAGAGCCTTTGAAGTTCTTGGGGTTGGCGATTGAAGGCAGCAGCTTCTTCAGGATATGCGGCCTCTTCACGGCCATATTGATGGGCCAGTCCTGGCCGCGGGTGCTGGCATCCGCACCCCGGGCAAGCAGCAGGTCAACCATCTCCGGACGGTTCTCGCGGATGGCCGTGGTGAGAGGCGTGTAGCCCTCGGGGGACTTGGCGTTCACATCGACGCCATGGTCGAGAAGGAAGAGCAGAGCGTCCTGATTGTTGTGGAGCACAGCCTTCTCGATGATACCACGAGGCTCGGTGGGGTCGCCGCCTGCCTCGATGAGTTGTGGCAGGAAGTGGGCGCGTTGATGCGTCACGCACTTGAAGCACGGGTACTCAGACGCGGGTACATTGGGGTCGGCGCCGTTGGCGAGGAGCAGGGTGACGATATCTGGACGGTTG
This sequence comes from Plenodomus libanotidis, assembly GCA_022609195.1. Classification (NCBI taxonomy): domain Eukaryota; kingdom Fungi; phylum Ascomycota; class Dothideomycetes; order Pleosporales; family Leptosphaeriaceae; genus Plenodomus; species Plenodomus libanotidis. The sequence continues at coordinate 13,392 of JAGKQA010000212.1, forward strand.
TCCCGGATGGCGGAGCATAGCGGCGTGTACACGCCATCTTTCTTTGAGTTGGGATCGACGCCCGAGTTGAGAAGGATGCGCACCGATTCGAGGCTGTTGACAGATGTCGCGAGCTCCATGATACCAGGAGCCTTGCGATGGTCTGCGCCGCGGGACAAGAGGAGACGGAGTAAAGGCGGCTGGTAGGTACTCGGCCACAGCAAGTGCTTCGGTCCGGGCAGGTTGGGGTCGGCACCGCGATCAAGGAGCATCTGTGCGATGTCAAGCCTTGATGTGCTGACACACTGGAACATGGGAGATGTTCCCTCAGCGTTCTTCGAGTTCACGTCGATGCCGTGGTCGAGCATCATCTCAACGAGCGCTTTGGGAGTCTTGCGATCGATAGAACGGATCAAGACGGTGTTACCATTGGACATGATCCGGTTAGGGTCGGCGCCGTGTCTTAAGAAGAGCTTGACCAGCTCAAACCTGTTCTCCAGCACAGCCATGGCGAGAGGAGTGTCGGCATTTGGTCCTGCGGACAAGTTGGGGTCCGCTCCATACCTGATGAGCAACGTCGCGGCTTCAGTCAGGCCTAGCTCTGTCGCTGAGAACAGCGGCGTGCAGCCAAACTTGTCGAACGAGTTCGGGTTCGCCTTGTAGAGGAGCAGGAGACGGACCGAGTCCAAGTCCTTGTTCATAATGGCCTCGCGGAGGAGGTGAACCTCTGTGACCGAGTCTGGCGCCACACCTTGGTTGAGCAACTGCTCAAGGTTGTTGTGCGCCTTCCTCTGTACGGCTTGAACCAGAGCAGCCTTGTATCGTGGATCGTCGGCTCCGCTGTTATACCGCGGCTCCCAACGGGGCGCCACTGACATATCCGACTTGACTCGGGACTGTTGACCGCCTGGAGAAAGCTTGTTCTCATTCAGGTCCACTTCGCTGAGGAGCTCCTCGAGCATTGTATCCGTCTCGGCTGTGTGAGTCGAGGCGCTGTCTCCGTGGACTGTGCTGCGACCCGTACTGAGCGGACTGGAGAGCTCCGAAGCCGTGAGCTCCCTCATCATGGAGTGGTTCGGGCCCTTGGACGACCGCGCACTGCTCCTAACGATGGACGGTGCCCTTTCTGGTAGGCCGCTAAGGTCTTGTATGTCGTCATGACGTGAGCTTGCGGTGTATCGTTGGCTCTGGCTCTGGCTCTGGCTCATGAAGCTTGTAGGCGAGCGCGAGCGGTCATGCATGGATAGTGCTGACTTTGCAGGAGGGATTGGGAAGTCAAAACCTTCCTCCTGGTGGTAACCATGTTGAGGATTCTGGTGTCGCGGTGGCTCAGGAGGCGCGGCTTGAGGAGGCGCGGCTTGAGGCAACGACTGCGGCGTTGGGGGTGGAGGGTTCCTGGGCGCAGGCGTGGGGGCTGGACTCATCAGTCTTGTCGAATTGATGCCGTTCAGACGGTCGAGGACAGCCGCGAGACCGGTGTAGCCCATCCCAATGGTAGCGTCCACCTCCTCGTCCCCTATTGTCCACCGGAAGACAAGCGCGCTCATCTTCAAGGCTTCCCGCGTCCTCTCTAAGCTAGCACGCATTTTGTCGACGCGCGAGTCTGCGAACATCATCTTGAATCCTTTGGCGAATCTCCCAAAGCCGGTCTTTTTGTCGTTCTCCAGGAAGCGGGTGACGATCTCGAGCAGGATGATGAAATCGTCGTGAGTCTGGCGGAACCGCTTCTCCAGTTCGGAGAGCATGTCTGCGGGCAACTTTTGGCGGGAGTCAGCCGTGGTCGCCTTCAGTCCCATCTCGATCGACCACAGGATGCGGCCGACGTCCAGAAAATCAGTGGCCAGCTCTCTGAAGCCCTGCACCTGATGCCTCCCAGTGCTGAAGTACTCCATCATTCTGATAGCAATGGTGTTGCCCAACATGACTGCCTTGTCGCACAAGGCGGCAGCCGTGTCCTTCTTCCGTGGCGCCATACTGATACTTGGTGATGAAGTCAACAGATTTGGTGAGCCGAACGAACAGCGTGAGTGAATTGGTTAAGCGCTTGCCCAGGTAGTTATGTTGCGTCCCCAGCTCCAGACAAGGCAACTAGTTCTGCAAACGGCTTGTGGCGATATGGATTCACTTAAAACTGAAGACGGCCTGCAGCTTTGTGTTGGGACGGAATTACAATCGGAATTGGCCAGGTCTGTCTTTGTGAGGTAGACCAGGACGAGAAGCCGTGTCTCAGATACAAAACGGCGCGGTTGTCGATCGAGACCAGTGGGAGTAATGGGTTGAACTCAAATTCGTGACGAGATTTACGCCGCGCTAAATTTCCAGATTTTCGTTTAGACGCGTAGCTGTGACCCGGGCATGAAAAAAAGGAGAGGATGTGGGTATGAACATGAAAACAGGAAAGCTGGTCTAGGAGTCGGCGGAACGCTTGTCCCCAGAAAGACCCTTTCTACATATATAGATGAGGAGGAAATTACCTCCACCAGGATGTTCTGTGCAGAGTCTCCCAACTACAGGAACTTATCCTTATCAGGAATGAATTTTGAGCTTTGACGAGTACGAATCCTCCTCGCCGATAGTGGGATATTTGTGGCAGCAGGGCAGTCGGAAAGACCTTGTGCGCGCACCAACAGTGGATACAGGCTCCTCCTTGCCCAAGTGGATGTGCACGGGAACTCCCATCCAGCCTGCAATGTCGATACGTTTTCAGCTAATTTCTTGCCAGTCCTCGTGCCCGTGTCTCCTTTTCTTCTGGCGATAGTATTCGTCAAAGATTTAGGTTTACCGCACACGTGGACCTGATCAATCTTCTCAGAACCATCAGAAGTCCCAAGCACTGCATGCCAAGAAAGTCGACTGGCCCGTCGGAACGGTCTCCAAGGGTATTCGAAGATCAGGGCCACAGCAGAAAGAGTCTGTGCACACGCGACATAATAGTCAATGCTAGGCACCGGGGAGTTTGTAATTTGCACATCTGAAATCGCGATGCTGGAGTGCGAGCAAGCCGCACTGAGCCTCCAATCAAAGTCTGCCATGTCTTGCTGCACAACCTTGGAAGCAGTCCCAGGATGCTCAGCAGGTTTCCCCGGACCGTCGCCCGCGGCGTTGGTCTAATCCCAAACGGTACAAGTACATAAATTCTTTGACCAGTGGCCATATGGTGGCAGGGTAAAAGTTTTCAGGATGACACGGATCCCAAGCCAACACATTGTGCGCAGTCAAATGTGACGAAGATAAGGTTCTGCCAAAGCAGGACCCATATGATAGATTCGTCGGCCGGAGGGGCCCACCAATACCGTAATTTCATCCACCGGGCTGTTCTGGACCTTACACTAGCCGGCATCTGGTGCGAGGAGAATTGCGTACTATACGAGACACTATTCAAGGTCATTCATGCGCTATAAATCAGTAAAATGCTAAGCTGTTTGTAAGCTGCTAACAGCGTCGAAGCCTTCACAGCAACTAGCAATCTTCCCACCGGCCTGTCCGCACACATATGCGGGTCGGCAGAGGTGCTGGCCCGGTAGCAGCTTGGGTAATACGCAGATTCTCGGCCCGATCATACACTGACTGACCAGTGAGTAGCATCTCTATTTGCAACCATTAGTACGCACGCAGGCACTCGTAACAAAAAAAACAGTCACATCGAATTTGGTTCAAAGTCCACACCAAAATACCTCTACTTCAACATTCGTTTTCTACACAACCACATAAAGTGTTCTATCATTTCTTTCGGCCAACTGATTCATTGCCAAATAGAGTTAAAATTCACATCAAAAACTATGTAATATTGATATGGTGTGGTGACTTGTCGTAAGTACAATGCACATGTCCATTTCGACATGCATTGCTGTGACCGGTTTTTTGTTACGAGCGCCTGGCACGTCTGTACTTTTCAGGTAGCAGAGCCGCTGGCAAGTTGCACATGACGGTGCGATATTTACTTGTTAGGTGCTGTCTCCGAGATCCTACGTTAGTCTAGTACGGCGGGAGCTATTCCACAGTCCCCGCCGTTCACCCTACATAAAAGCCACCCTGGGTTGCAAGGAGCTGATAGCAAGATTGTCGGAAACGTAGCAGCTAACCTTGGAACGTAGCCTAGGGTCGTAGACATGCCGACGTGATCATTACACACTATCGAAGCACATCTCAAGCACTCAGCAAAGTGGACTCACAGCTCGTCGACGGGGCGAAGCCAGTTGATGCGATTGACGGAAAAGAAGCACATGATTCGGATCTCCCGCAGGGAAATGTTTTTGAGTAACAGCACAGTGCTTGCGCTTATTTATTATGTGCCTCGGCTCACGTACCGAGATATTGGACAGGGTTTGGAAAGTTTCACCATTTGCAACGTCTGCATAGTGTGCAGTCCCGAGGCGCGGACTCAGTACATCAAAGTATTCGCAAATGCTCGACTTGCACAGGCTGATGATCAGGTATCAATAGGCATTTCCATGAATGCATATGTTCATTCACCTGCATACACAAAACTATGCAGAGCGTCTTCACGAAACACTTCTAAATAGATCAACAGAGACATGACTCGGAACAAGGACCCAGGAAATCCAGGCACCTGGTTCCACGTACAATCTTGCGAGCACGCTACTGTTGCGTGCTGAGTACAGCACTCCTGGACTGACAGGACTGAGTAGCTACCAGGCTACTAACATAGCGCATGCATATTCGAAAGTAAGCGCTCCTTCCAACCCCTGCTTCTTCTTCGTTACACGTGGACCGAAATGACGATCGAAGCCACGTCGCTCACTAACATCAGTTGGTGGCTTGTAAAGGCCCCTAGAAGCCCACGACCCGAAATATCAGGCGCACGGACTCGCACAGCACTCGGGCGGTGCTCGTCACCTCGTTGAAAACTCGCACATAGCGGGGGGGAAACCGGCGAACTATCGGCTGATAGTCATCCGGCTCCTGGGAACTGACTCAGTGCCTATCCTTATTCGGGTCGAGAACCGGGCACTTCAGCTCTGGTCAGAGTGCTGCTACCCATCCAGCAGGTACTTCGTTTCGGGTATTGGCATCGCTAGCAGCTGAACCACAGAGCTGCATACCTGCGGCTTCCTCCGTATCGTTTTTGACTTCATTTTCAGCCTCGATCTTCGAAAGTACTGAGCATGAAAGGAAGGGGAATCTTGTTTTGAGAGGCGACTGTGCCGCTTAATTTGCTTCTGTGTCTTGTTGATGCAGGCTGTTGATATTGACTTTGAAGTCATCATAAGGTGGTCTCGGCATCCTCCGTGGCATCCTCCGTGCTGTCAGACTGGAAACCCACCCGTCAAGGACACGGGCCGCCTTGTCAGACTCATACTCGGGCACCGACTGTGAGGACGACTCCATATAAAGGCCCACGTGGAGGGACTAAGAGCATGTCGATCCGCCAAGCGAGTACGATTTCAACCGAGCTGTAGAGATAGCAGATTCGAGAATGCGGCAACCTGCTTGGCCTTCTCTCGCGCTGGTTGAAATATGGAATCTTGAACACAATGCTCTGTTTCACAAATGTGGATAGTTGAGCTTTCTCTCCACGGTGAAATCTCGGCTGTGGAGCGAATGTGCAGCACCCTCGAAAGAGGCTGAAGTACTCGGCGATCGGTGCTGTATTTTCCTCGGCTATCTGGACTAGACACCGGTAACAGATCTCGAAAGGGCTGTGATTGTCGACTCAGTTCGGGGATAATTCCTCAAGCATGTATGCAGCATTGTTGCCAAGTTCTTGAGCTACGGCGGTGTGCAAGCATTTCGACGAGTCGTCGTCCGGTACGAAATTTTAGACATGGCTGCGAGTATGAATTTGCCGTTAGCTGTTGGCTGTCCACGTACTTGACTAGCCGGTTACTAGTAGCTAAGCTTGACGTGCGTATGCGAGATGAGAGCATGTGCGCCAGAAAGGAATTGTGCTGGTAGTAGGGTTCTACATCTGTTGAACGTGTTGGTTTGTTCGTTCTGTTCATAAAGCAAAGGATACACGTTCAACACCAGTCGTACAAACTGCCGTTCCCCTACACCGAGTACTGCAAAGAATACAGTAATAAGGGAACTTTGAAATTCGGCCCATTCGTGCCGTTTCGGGCGACCAATTGGGGCCGCGATAGCTTCAATCTTGGCGAGATTGACTTCGAAAGATGACCCTAACCCTAGAGGCTCGCTATCGAAAAATTCGAAACCGGGAAAAGTTCTCCGGATTGCTTGATCGAGTAGGTGCTAGGGGCTCAATACACACAAATGTCTGTTGTGTTTAGCAAACATGTGGTTGGAGGGATGCGATCCTGCTCAGTAGATCGCTGGCTGGTTGGCCGCGGCAACGTTCCGAGGTCGATCATTTGGAGAAACCTCGACTAGAGCTCCGTCATTAGTCTATCTTTGCTGCTCGAATGTGGTGGAAACTTGATCAGATTCAAGGGCCAAGGCATCCATAGGTTCCAATGTAACCACGACATCTTCGTAAAGTTGACTTCTCATAAATGCTTGCTGGGTGAACGGCCAAGTCCTCGCTCACTCGTGGGAGCCATGTTTGTCATCCACCAATATGCGGGTGCGCCCACAAAACGTTACTGAATCTGAAAACAGACCATGCCATTCGGACAGATGCAAGAAAGAATCGTAAGTCAGAGTATTCGCGATCTGCACTCTTCATTATGTCTCTAGCAGGAGTCATAGGTCCGTGGCTCGGAGAATGTACTGTACTATGGTTGCGTACTTTTTTTTTGCACCCCTGTCGAGTATTTGTGGTCTATGCACGCAGCACTTTATCTCAGTTCTTGACCTGGCAAGGGGTGCATTTATTTACCCATACCACCATAGTACAAACTTCAAGACGCACAATAGTGGAGGAAGATTTAACGTTGACGTGAGCATGCTCGCCATGTGCAGAAGCGTCCGTGATTGAACTACGTGGCTCCATGGAGACAGTGCAGATGCAGCTGACAGGAACTACTATGGTGGTATAGGTAAATAAATGCACCCTTGCCAGGTAAAGAACTGAGATAAAGTGCTGCGGGCACAGATCACAAATACTCGACAGGGGTGCTAAAAAAAAAAGGGTACGCAACCATAGTAACGTTGGCCAAATACATGGTTGCGTACCGTGTTGCTATTTCGAGTTAAATACACGCGGTAATTTAACTGTATTTTTATCTTACCCAATTGGGACTAGTCTGGGTAGTCCCTGGCCTCTCATTGGCTCAAAACTGTGACTTGGATAAATAGTGAGGATGATGAAGAAATTTGGGGTCGAAGAAGCCTAGTCCGGCCTAGTTTCAAGCTGTGATCACTCTAAATTTATGCGTTGATAGCCCCGGAAAAAACAGCTTTTGGACCGTTCCTACACAAAATCTTTTGTATGGTCAAATCGCGTACGGTATTTTAACCAGTCAGATACCATACGGAAGGTTGCGTACAAGTAAAATACAAATACATGTATTTTTCGGTGGCCAGCCCTAACAGGAACAAGGACGAATCGCATGGGCCTCGCCGCCTTCTCAACATGCACCTACTGCAGTGCAGTGTTGGGGACTAAGTACGGCGATGAAATATCACAGGGAAAAATCTAAACACACCGCTACAGAGTTATGAGTGTGTTACTCTCGAAGGCGGCTTCAGCGTCACAGACAAATAGTGAGCAATCAACAACACTATAATTTGTACATATCTCGACCTTTTGAGCCGTTGTTGATCAAGTGAAAGCTCATCATACTTCTAAGTGCTGGATTCAATGTATTGAAAAGGTGGCCTCGCACCCGTGCAGACGACCATCAGCTGCTTGCTCTCCAAGCACACACACAAAAGCTATTTCAAAGTCACTTTCTGGCCATTCTGCTCAATTTATGATATGTGATCTTAAAACAGCCCTTGAAATTTATGCCTCCTCACACAACCGTCAAAATTTCAATCGTGAAACCCTCGTGGTAAATCTCCTAGTTGCAGTCTCTCTGCCGCAGGAAGATCACCAGCAACTAGCTCGCTCGCAGCTGTTTGGAGCGACTAGCCACTCCTCAAGGTCACTGCACGTCTTTAAACTGTGACTTAGAAGCTTAGGGTTTATCGACGCTGGTTTGCTGGTTCAGGCAAGACTTGCGCGAGGGCCCAAAGGATGTGACAGAAGTCGGATGGTATACACGGCGGGCCCTTCGTGGACAGCTAGGCATGCACCATTGTCAAAGAAAGCCAAGATCTGCATGCCTGACTCGAACAAGATCATTCTCAGCAAATACTGCTGCCACGTCATGTTATTTAGGGATACTCGATATTGAAAGCACAGGTTGCAAAAAATGACAGGCAGTTGGTTTTGCAGCGTAACGATCTCGATGCATGTAATCTTTGACAAGGAGCTTCGCTCAGACAATAAAGTTTGGGATAGTTTACTCCTGTGCCCCACCTCGGTTACCTGCTCAGGCGACATGTCAGAAACTTTCGTGTCAATGTTCCCTCAAATAGCTGAGGTGCAACAGGAGCCGGTTTGGCTGGGGGTGGGTTGCGAGGTTTCTGACACATGTTCGCAAAGGGTCATTTCAGATGACCGTGTCAAATGCTACTTTTGTCTGCATATATATTGATAGGAAGACTATGGTACCACAGGGAAAGCTGCCCACCTGACCGACTTTCCAAATCTTTAAAGAGCAGAAGCTAACGTTGATATGGCGCCGTTCTGGGGCTACCTAGGTATGCTGAATGGTGTTTACTTGCGCAAAAAAAGAGCAATACATTATCGTGCCTCTTAAGGTGATGAAGATCGTCTAGCATACGTAAACTTCTCCTTTCAGAGCTGGCAAAGTCTGAGCTGTCCCTGTGAGATTAGAAGGGTACGGCAAAGACACAATGCGAGAGACGCTAAATATAACTGCCGACCCAGGTTTATATGAGTCATCAAGAGATCGTATATCTGCCACTTGAATGCCGTCGTACTATGCGACATTACAGTACTAAACAGTCACGAAATGTGGAGCTGATCACTCACCTCGGAAGGCCAGCTCGAGCGCCCCTCCCCCCCACAGTGGGTAAATACTTAGCTTGGTGCTATCAGATTGAGAAAGATGATGCAAAGGTTGGAGAATCTCAGGCGTCTCTTCATGTGCATACTTGCTTCACCCACATTCCATCTTGTTCTTTCCACCCTTGTCTCGAACCCCGATGGCGGTTCCCGGACCAGGCTCCTGAACACTTTTTCTATTGATCCAGGGAATCAAACTTCAAAGATCTAGACCAGCTTCTTGTACAAGGACCGCGGATTTCAAAATAACGTACTAAAAGGTCATGCTGAAATTAATTCCGAATCGGTAGATTTTGTGGCGCGACTGTGGACTTCATTTCCAACAGGCGTCCCCACATTTTGAACAAAATGCTTAGAGTAGAATCTTAACATACAGTCGCGTCCCCCAAAAGTTGACTTCAGCACACTCTGTGGAAATCCCAGTCTTCGCACTCGACAGTCGTCGTCAAAATGCTTAGTCATGCTTGGGGCGGTCCTGGCGGTCAGCCAGCGAATGGTCTTACACGGAGTCTTGTCTCAGCTCAAAAAACCTCCCGACGAACGGAGACAGACAACAGTCAACAACTTCGAGTGACATTGTCCTCAACCGAGATAGTGCACGCTTCGCACTTCTGTGCATGATAGTGTCTGAGATGATATGAGCGATTATATCCTAGACTATAGGCGACTTTTGCAGAGTTTGAGGTCAATCACTGTATGTCCGTGTCCTGGGGTACTTTTGAAGGGATACCCTAGGTACAGGTGGACACCGATTTGAGAATATAGGTAGCTTCAGAGCATGCTCATAAATACAGAGGCTTGACTACAACAGACAGCACGTTACGCGTATACGTTTCAAATGAATGATCGGAGATTATGTAACATGGTCAAGCCAGACTCCTTGAGAGATTCGAATCTGGCCAGCGGAGCCCATGATAAAAGGGATCCAGAAGGCCAACTGGGGCGTCGCAGTATGCGCCCCTTCGTTGCTTTGTACTCGGAGAAAGATCCTCTTGCGGGCGGCGGCGAAATTCGACTGCTCCATAATTCTTACGCCACATCTTCTAGTTTGGCTTCTCAGAGATAGAGTCTGTTTTCGTTCGTGCCTCGATATAGGAACAAAGAGGGGGTGGGGGGTTGATGAATTGTGTATTTCTGTTGATTGAAAGAGGAAGATCTAGCAGACTGCCTAGCAGAGAGCATTTGAAATGCAATGGGAGTGAGTCCTCGCACCAGTAGTCCTCGCGCCTCTCGAACAACAGCGAGGTTGGTAGGCTCTCAAGCGCACACTCATGCTGAACATCCATCCGGATCAGCGTAGGCTTGGGTGCCAACCGGCCGCCGCTAACGGCAAGGAGATTGCAGCTACTTGTCAATCTTTTGAACCGGCACATCGAGGAGTCGATGAAGACGGTGATAATCTGAAGGTATTGCATATAAAGGAGCGGTAGAAGGACCTGAATATGTGTGAGAGAGATATATTTGAAGAGCGATCAAGTTCGTCATCCTGTCGACTGTGTGGATACAGCCATCTGCCGCAAAGACCGCTATACATACGGCCATGGTTCAAGCTCAGCGCACAGAGCTGCCAACCTCAACACGACCGGGCGTCGGGCGGCAAATCTCCCCGTGCAACCAAGCCGAGCAACGCCCATGTACATCCCGGAGAGGCAGGCACAAAGGCCTTCGGCCCACGCAAAAGGGAAACCCCAGTATCAGCTCGCCAAACGCATCCACTTCGCGAGTGGTGGCGTACAGCTCTTCTGCTACGATGCGCTCGACCTGGAGTGAATCGTGACGGTACCGCCCTCAGAGCCAGAATTCTCCATATCCGAGCAGAAAGAGGCGCTCGCGAGGTGCCTTTGTCCTCTGCTCTCACCGGACCCTGCGTGCGCGCGTCGAGTATGCTCGCTCGCTCCTTCAAGACGAGTGGCAAGATGGCCTGTTGCGTGCCGAACTGCATGTCAACACCAACTAAAGAGGTGCAAGGTGCAGACTGCCAGTCCAATGCCGCGACGTGATGGCGCCGGACTGAGGATTGTTGGGAAAACCCTCGTCAGCTAGATTGTGACGCGAGGAGGTGACACAACTTCCGGGGTGTTGTCGTGCTGGCTCCGGCTGGACCATGCTCACAGTGTCACCGCTGGAAATTGGGCGTTTCGCGGCGGGATGGCCATGGTGCTGAAGGCCTCAGGAACCAGGAGCGCGACACCGGGAGATCACAGCTCTGCAAAGCCGTTGGACCGACAGGTCACCGACGATTAAGAGCTGTGCGGCTCGAACTTATTTGAGCAAGTAGCGAGGAGGCGCGCCATCGAGGTTCGGCTTGGACAACAACTAACAGGCCAAGGGCTGCATGGAAGATGCGCACAGGCAGACTACGAGTTAAGGTTGATCAGAATGCAATCTATGAATGCGAGTCACTTGAACGGGATGGTGCTGTCTTTTCCAAAACGTGCATTGGTGTTTGTAATCTAAGTATACAATACAGCCAGCGATACCTGACCGAGAACATTGTCGTAACCCTAAACGATGTTGTGACCCTAAGAAACACCTGAAACCGTAAAGACAATCCCTGGCCTATACCGGTATCAACGAGATACCAGCGCCCTCTGGGATGTAAAGTTGAAGGCGTTCCAAAGGAAAAGATAAAAAAGAAAAGCTTCCCTCCAGTAAATTTTGTGGCAGCCGGGTGAGAGTGATTGAAGAACCATTAGAACCAATGCGCTGCATTATGCGCGAGTCTCCCACAGTTGCTTGTAGTGATCACGCTCTTGCTCGGCCTTTTCGGCGCGAGCCTCTAATTCCCTGACCTGCTGCTCAAGCTCCTCGATGTGGTTTTGCCTGCGTGCACGAGACTTGCGAGCTGCGAGTGTGTTCCTCGCGCGCTTCATGCTCTTCTCATCGCCCGCATCGTTGACGTGGATGGGCGGGAGGGGCTTAGAGCGGCGGCGCGAGGCGTTGACGCCAGAGACAGACGACTGGCGGACGGACGGCGAGGTGGCGGGGCTAGACTTGCGAGAACCAGGCTTCGCTTCCGCCTCCTCGGGCTGAACGACAGGTGATTGATCAACGGGAGCGCTGGGTGCTGCGTCTGGAAAGAGTGACGGCCAGTTCCCAGCATCGTCGCCGGCAGCGAACAGGGGCGAGTTGTCCCAGTCCGTGTAAGCTGGCGAAGGCTCATATTGTGATCCGGGAGTCGTCAAAGAGGTGAGCGCCGCAGAGTTGGGGGCTGTCATGTCCACGAACAGGTCGTTCGGGGTCACGAAGCTGTCGAAGACCATATCCGCAGGGGACGAGAACTCCGAGAGCGCGCCCCCGAAGGTCACGTCGGGCACGTCAATGTCTGAGGGCGATCGTGAGCAAGGTGCGGTGGGAGAATTCATGAGCGGGTGGTAATTACCTAGTTCCATGTTCGCGGATTGCTGGTCGAACAGGGGAACAGGCGGACGGTGCGTGGATTGCGAGTGCGAGCGGTGTTGCAGCGGGTTCACAGCGGTAGCAGATGACGGTGCCGAGTTTGAGTAGAACGCGCGCGCGGAGCTGGCAGCGTTGTGCAACTGTTGGTGGCGTTGGTGCAGAAGTTGGTGCTGTTGAGCAGGCGACAAACCTTGCAGAGCCGAGGTAGATAACCGGTGTTTGTTGACGTTGTTTTGCTTGTGTTGCCCGTTGTTGGGTTGCGAAGCGGGGCGGTTAGGTAGCGGAGGCTGCAGTTGGTTCGAGGGCTGGTCGAAGAGAACAAAGTCCTGACCGAATGACTGGTTCGAGCGTGGTTGCGATGGTGCCGGCTGGCTGGGAGTACTGGAGGGAGGCCATGTTGACTGTTGGGAATCCGTGTTGACGACTGGGTCAAATACCAAGAATGGTGAGGAATTCAGTCCGCGAGGAACTGAAGGTGGAGGAGTGGGGTTGGGTATGGGAAAGTGGTTTGGAAGTGAAGAAGGAATCTTGACTGTAGTTGGATGCACGAGGCTAAGCGGGTGGGGGATGAGTTAGAACATCTTGAGCGAAATGTTCTGGGTGTCTGCTTTGATGTGTTTGTTGATGGTTTGTGTGGAAGGAAGGAAAAGGAAGGAGGAAAATTTGTGCCTGAGGAAACGGCCACTTGCTTGCATTTGAACTGGCGCACGCAGGGCACGCCGAACAGAATATGAGTCACACTGACACTAGCATGCGCCAGCAGGGATTGCGGCCAAACGGTGAACCGAACTGGGAAGGATCTCATCTCGGCGGGAATGATGTCCTTGTGCAAACAGCTAACAATCTCACCCGTATTGTCTGCGTACAGCTGTTAGCTCGCTCCCGCCTCTACTCCCTGTAGCCGTCTGATCTGAGACTAGAGTTGGCGGCGAGCCGCATCCATGTTCGGCCTCTCCTCTCGAAATTTAGAAGGCAGTGCTTGCCAGCGCGCGGCGTTGTAGGCAGCTTCGATGAGGAAGTGCTGCCTGAGGAGAAGAGTGCGCGTTTGAGGACAACCATCTGCTCCAGGTCTACGCACGCCGTTGCGCAACGCGATTGCTGGCCCGTGTGGCCCGTGTGGCTTGTGGCGTTGAGGGGCATCTTCAAAGGACCGGCGATGCCCAGGTGGGGTCCACTTCTTGGATCTGCGCCCACAGAAATTCCAGCTCGGATCACCCTCACTGAAATTGTCGCCAACTCGCTTCTCAATTCCTTGAAAAGCATACGGAACATATAACCCATCTGAAGGAATTGCACTATGTGTATCACTCAAAGTCCTGATCAAGAACTGTCCACACGTCACGGGTGCCATTTGAGTTTCAGAATAGCGAAAGCCGCTGCGAAATCGGGGCCAAGCTCATAGGCATGCCGTTTGGCCGCAAAGAAATGGCTAAAAGAAAGTGGAATTAATTAATAATCCAAGCCACAAACTACTGCAGGATAAGCTTCAGGTTGGCTGGCGCGCAACGGCGCAAAGACTGGCCGGGCCCATGTCAGCACTGCAGCTCCCCCGACCCAGCCTCCTTTGAACCTCATGCTGCCCCCACCGAAAGGGCGCGCAACGTAAGCACTTGAGGAAGAGCGGCAAGTCTACGCACTACGGAGACGAATAGCACATTGGGATTTCAATCATGGGATTCGGGTCAGTCTCGACGAGAACACAGGCAGCACCATTAGAAGGGTTTTTATCGACGCCAACCGAGAAAGTTTGGGCTGGTCTGTCTGTCTGGAGGGCGAGGGGTGGACACGAGCTTACCACCGAGTACGCGTTGCCCCCTTGCTGTCTTTCTGGCTTCAGTGCAAAAGGCTACGAGAGCCGTCTGACCCGTTATTAGCAGAAGGACAGATTGCCTATTTTTCTGAGTCGTAAGCGCGGTCATCTGGACATCTCGACCTCATGGATGCCTCGCACTTCTTGCTTAGCGTCAACTACAACGCTTGGGACAACATGAGCTGATTATGTCAGCAAAGGGTTTGGTCCTGGACCTCATCCCATCAACACACCTCCAGCATCCTGTCTTGCGCACCACAATCCACGTGCCACCATCTTCAATACAAAGTGCGCTTACATTGAGTTGAAGGACTTGCTTCCACTGGGGTGCATTTTGCGTGAGCTGTGTCGTGTTCGTCTTGGACGCTAAAGCCAGTGGGGCCGCCAAGAGGGCCATTGGATGCCATCTTCTGCCCAGGCCGAAGAGCAGCGGATGCCCGGGTGCTAAACCAGCGAGCGATAGTCTGCCCTACTGTGGTAGAACTGTTGGATAGAGGCCACAATCACTCACAGACAAGCGCGACCAAGGCCGCCTAATCAGGCCATGCCACACCACTTTGGGCTGTTTCCGGTGCATATTTATCTTTAAGGTCTCTTCGAAGTGCCTTGAGCCTTCCGTCTTGAATACCTCACTGGGAGGACGATTCGAATCGTGAACACAACCTTTGGCTTGGGCACCATTCCATGATTCCTCCGCGAGTTTGAAGCTTCGGCTTCCGTAAGCACAATGCATCAGAGGCTCACCACTCCTCAGTCAGCATTGGTCTATGCGCGAGGAATGAAGCGAACTTCATCTTACAGGAGCAATGATCGACACAGTTCAGAAGTCTGACAACTTCGTCGACATCTCCTGCATGCCTAATAATAAATAACACAGCGCCATGGGGAAAAGCACGGATGAATACTGGTGGTGAACGCAGGCACAACATCACTTCTTCGGAGAACCAGTTGAAAGCACTTTACGCAGGATTTTGATCGCCGACCTCAGATTGCCTTCCACCGATATATGAAGCCGGCACATTACGCGAGGCGCCTCGTTGGCTTTGTCTGAAGACGGTAAAGAGCCTGTAGACGGGAACAAAACACACATGCAAATCATTGGAATAATGCCAGGCAGGAAAGTCGTCGCGACATCCAAAGTCATTGATCAAGTTGCCATTCTGATTGAGAGCTCAGTGTCACACACACTCCGCGATTTCGAGGGCGAGACTGGAATAATCACCCTGATTGACGAAGCGTAGGTCGATGGCTTCATGGACAGGCTGATCCTCGACGAGGCAGGAGAATTGGGATGAGCATGCTCCGCTAGAGTGATGGCTATTTCAAAACCCCGGGTCACTGACATCAATGGTGGCCTCTCCCGAATTTCCATCAAATTTGTCTCCCATGTCTTTTTACCAAATTGTTCGATGGCTGAGGATGTGATTTGTTTCCTTGTAACAGTGGGATTCAGATCTGCTATCTAATCAAACATCCTGAGGATGAGATCACAGATGGTCAGACACGTGAACAGCAACACTCGATATCCACTTTCGAGGCTTGCAACACATTAATCACGGGAACTGGCAAACAGGTCTATCCGCCATGCTCTGCAGCTCCTTTATCTGCCTCGGTGCCCGGCCCAGCACCGTACCCATACCCACGGTAGTCATGTAGACTGACATGCTAGCTTGAAGGACTGTCCAGAGTCGTCACGGTGACCCTGGTAGCAGCCGACCTAGCTGCCTAGGTGCTTCTCGCAGAGTTCTATATTTGCCACATCCACCAAACCCTGCTTATCATTGTATGATGGTAGTTGAAGACCGGGTCATCTAGCGGGGTGAACAGGTCGCGGTTCAGATCTCCAGCCATGAACCAAAGGCTCATGACAGTTTACCTGGGTGTCAGCTTTCTTTAGTCGCAATGATATGAGATTGTGATTTCATAGCTTACCTAGGTAGTGCCTACGTAACTATACCCACCGTGGCGCCCAACGCAGTTGGCTCCCACTTGAGACGTGATATTAATTGTGGGAACAAAGGCTGGAAGTCGGAAATAGTATCCCAAAGGATGATGGTAATCACCACAGGTGGTGCAGCACTGGAGATCTTGCGTTGCACGCTATTGAAGTACGAAGCGGGTATAGCCAGCTGATACGGTATCTGCAATGGCATGGTCAGTGAACATGGCAGTCAGCTCGCGAGGTCCACATCTGCGACTGGCGCATATATACTGTGTACTTGAGAAAGCTTCCAAGGTCACCCATGCCTAGATTGTACCACTGCGCGTAATGTTCTGTTTCTTGTCGTGTTGACACTCCGCATGCGAGATTGAAGATCTATAGCATCGTCTTTCTAGACTGAAGCCAACTCTATTCATTCCTTTGATGCCGCAATCTTTTATGCGCACATACTCACAGTGTGGGGGCGCAACCGAAGACACCTGCAGCTCAGCGTGCAATATTTCATTTCCGATCCGGGCCCTGGTCGCCAACAGCCTGGAATTTCTCCGAAGAGCGAGCGATTAGGAATATGACTTGATCCACAGACGCTGTACGAAAGTACATTGCAGCCATCATCAGTGCGCGTGGCTGCATTTACACCGCATTGCTGCAGCATCACGGGACGTCACCGCCGTCAGCAGCCAGAGATTGCGTGTTTTCCTGTGAGCACCAGCGCCCGGACTTATTTGAGTGGATAATTTACATATGCTGTTATTAATTGGTATATTCAATCACATGCTGGACATTGAGCGCCATGAATTACAGCTCGAGCATGGGAGATGCGGAGTACCACATCTGCCCAGATGACATCCACCCATGCCTATTCATTCCCAGAACCAACATCTCCTCACAGGGAATAGATGCTGGTCAACCTTTTAGACCCACCAAAACACCTGCAGTTGGCAATTGCGAACCAACAGAGATTATCATGGACCTCAGTGTCTAGACGAGGCTGAAAAAGCGTGAACATCAGGGGACTGAACTCCCATATCATGCGGTATGCCCTTATGAGATAGACAGAAGGACCTAGCAGGAGCACACCTGAAATTAAACTCGCACTATCTTTGCACATTGCTCCTTATTGCTGAGATTGTCAAGATATTCTCCCTTTACGTGGAACGTTGTGTGAATCTTTGGGGCTCCGGGCTCCCTAACGCTTGCCATCACGATTCTACACGCCGTCTTCCGAGCAGCATGTCTAAGAGTTGGGCCGCACCCAATCAGAGGGTTGAAGCCCCTGAGGTGAACAAAGGACCTACTTTGATGGCTGCGTCAGTGTCCTTGACCGGTACAGCCATGCTAGTAGTATGTCTTCGTGTACGGACACGAGCGCGGGTGCTCAAGTCCTTTGGAGCAGATGTGAGTAGAGCAAAGTTGACCATGAGAGCACCTGCGCAAGCCATGCAAACAAGAAAAGGTCTGACAGAACTATACGGGTAGGATTGGATGATAATCGTAACAGTGGTGGGTGAGTCATTCCATGTGCCTTGAGGAGCACTATTGCACACTTGTTTGAGGGCTTCATCGTGAGAACTCTCTGATTGTGTATTGACAATGTCTTGAGTAAGGTCTTCTCCTTCATGTGCATGGGTCTCACCCTCGGTCAAGTCGCAAACGGTGCCGGCAGACACCAAGTCTATGTCCCTACGGAAAACATCAAGATGGGGCTGAAGCATAATTATGTTGGCCAAATATTGTTCCTTTGGGCGCCTTGCTTCGTCAAGGTATCTTATTGGTCTCTTTCTGTTGCGCGTGAGCAACGTGCTACGCGTGACTGCGCTTGGCATCTACTATAAGAACATTTGCTGCGTTGTCTCCTTCCTCCTTGCGTGGACAATTGCATGCTTCATAACACTATTACTGCAATGCAAGAATATTGCTGTAGTGTGGGACTCGTCTGTCCAAACAAGCTGTTGGTCCACGGAGACTATTCATGCGCTGGGTTGGGCTAGTGCTAGTAAGTCACTCAGACCGTTGATCACAATGGATTCCACAAGATCCATGACCAGCGTTTTGAACAAGCCTCTGATATTATTCTCCCAGTGGTTTCTATCTCGAGCGATGTTTTTCTTTTGCCGTCCTGCCAATAGCAATTCCGTGGAGAACTTCAGATGAGCACCAGGCGGAGGGTGTCTCTAGGCTTGGGCGTCTTGTGAATATTCTTGCCCAGATGCTCTTGGGAGATGACACTCTCAGGTGTGCTGCTACTTTTAGAAGTGAAACAGCTACTGGTGAGATATTCGGGATAGCGCTTCAGCCGCGGCCATCACAAAAACGTGGTACATTGCATACTCCGATGACGACAGGGACAACCTTTGGAACGCAACAGAGCTGACTATTTGGACCACGTATGAATGATTGCCCTTTTCAACCTTGGAATCCATTTCTAGATTTTAAAAGGAATTGTGGCGAGCTAATTGCTTGTGGGGATGAAACAGCGTCGAGCTCAATATTGGCACCGTGGCCGCCTCGCTGCCATGCCTTTGGCCTCTGATCAAGATGCTGAGAAATGCCATCACAGGCGTGAGCTCGAATAACGAGTATCAATTGAATTCTTACTCTGAGACGCCCAAAAAGAATTTCGGCTCACGATATGCCTCAAGTCCTCCAATCACCCACGTATGCCGCGGGGTGGGTGGGCGCGCTGCAGCAGGCGGTTTCTAGTGAGGAAAGGATGGTCTTGCCCAAGGAAGCCCACCCTGGCACATTTGCAATAACGACATGAGTAGGACTCGGTGTCACTGGAATAAGCGATTGTGCTCCGTATGGGATTGCTTGAGTGGCTGTATTAGCATCCTTCAGGTAAAGGTGGCGCGATGATTCAAGACTGAGTCTGCAGGCTCCTGATTTAGTGTCGTAGCTCACTACTATGGCTATGGCTGAGTCTATCCTGTTCTCATTTCTCATACTTCGGAAATGGAGTCTTCGCCGTGGTTATCAAGTCACTGAGTGACACTCGCCAGCGAGTCCGAGCCCAGCTTTATCAAGGGCGTTGAGACCAGTATGTTCGAGAAATACGAATTCCGAACTCGAAACGGTCAAGCTTTTGCCGGCGGCTCTTAGCCTACTGGGTAGCCTCTTGGAACATCGGCGACTCGACTTAGTTCGCAAGATGGATTGGCTCAGGAACGACATGCCGCCCTAGGGAGCGGCAACGCTATGATACGCAGTCGCTCCGTCATCGCCGGTCGTCCTTCACGACGCGGCGGATGTAGAATCTTTACTCACAAATTGGTCGCAGAGGCTTGCGAGATCCTGGACTCGGTTATCGGGGCAACATCCCCCGTGTTCGAGCCGTTCCAAGGCTGTGTGCGGGACCTTTGTTGTACCTCGATGACCTCTCGATGCAGCATGATGTCTACAGATCCGTGCGGGGGGCCGGCATGCACAAAGCTTGTAGTTTTTCCTCCCCACGAAGTTGGACAATTTTCCCGGCTTGGAAGACCATGCTGAGTCTTTTGCTCTTCCTTTCCGGTTGCAATGCACTCGATCAACTATCTTGATCTTATCTAGTTGCAATCTCCCCGACCCACAGCCAAGACATCCAATATTACCAGTGTACGACTCGTCGCAACGCGTTCAAGATCCCATATTTGCCATTGTTAAATCTTGTTGTCGCATTTAATTGTCCTCTTCGTTTTGCACTGGTACTTGTACTGTACATACTGTGTAATAATCATCTCACGGCGTTATCCCAAGCCTGCCACTGTGTTCAGAGTGTCTCAACCCTACCACAATGCCACGATTCACCAGTTTGCTGTCCACCAGCGTCAGCCTCGCCCTAGCGAGCACCGTCAACGGCAACATCGCCGTCCGGAATGCCACTCTCGCGGGCCCAGATTTGACGCACTGGCCGGCCAACGCATCGCTCGCCCTGGACAAGATGATCGCCGCCAACGCGAACCAGAGCAACTACGCCGTCTTCGACAAGGACAACACCAGCTACCAGTTCGACATCGAGGAGTCCATCATCCCCTACCTCGACAACAAGGGTGTGCTGACGCGCGAGTTCCTCGACCCGGCGCTGAAGATCATCCCCTTCAAGGACACGCCTACGTACAATGAGAGCATGTACAGCTACTACAACCGGCTGTGCGAGATCTCCGACATTGTGTGCTATCCTTGGGCTGCGCAGGTCTTCTCGGGGTTCACGATTCGGGAGCTCAAGGTGTACGTGGATGAGCTGATGGCGCTGGATGGCACGATATCCACCACGTATTGGGATGGCGACGAGCTCGTTGACACGCAGATCTCGCCGCCAAAGATCTTCCGCGGGCAGATCGAGCTGTACAACAGGCTCATGGCGAATGGCATTGACGTTTAC
Source organism: Plenodomus libanotidis (assembly GCA_022609195.1). Taxonomy (NCBI): domain Eukaryota; kingdom Fungi; phylum Ascomycota; class Dothideomycetes; order Pleosporales; family Leptosphaeriaceae; genus Plenodomus; species Plenodomus libanotidis. The sequence continues at coordinate 33,883 of JAGKQA010000212.1, forward strand.
GTCATGTCCGCGTCCTCGGAGGAGCTTGTGCGCTTGGTCTCGTCCGACCCCAAGTATGGCTACAACGTCAAGCCTGAGAACGTGATCGGAGTGACGACGATGCTGAAGAACATCACCTCGGGCGACTTGACGACAACGAGGCTGCAAATCGAGAATGGCGTGTACAGCCCGGAGGACAACCTCGACCTTGAGATTACCTCATATCTTTGGACGCCCGCGACGTGGCAGGAGGGGAAATACGCCGCTATTCTCAAATACATCAACGAGGTTCGTGCCGATACCTCCACCGGTCCTTGCTCCAACGTGATTGCTAATGAGAAATAGTGGAGGGGGCCTGTTTTGGTTGGAGGGGACACCCCCCACAGCGATGGTCCCATGCTGTTCCACGGTGTCGATGTTGCCAAGGGCGGGATTCACTTGTGGATCAACAAAAGCGAGTCCAACATGGCTGAGTTGAATGCCATGATTGTGAACAACACAGCTGCTCAGGTGGCCGAGGGACTGCCCGTAACTGCGGACAAGCACTGGGTCATGGTGACTCCGCAAGAGATCTTGTAGTAGCATGAAGGCCGGCGTAGCCGTACACCTAATGTCTAATCAACCAACAAGTGTCAACTTCCGAGCATCCCAAGCTCAACGAGGAAGCTATTTGTGAAAAGTTATCGCCTGGTTGTTGTCGTCTATCCGGATATTCGGGGCCTAGTCCTGGATTCAGACATCTAGCTTGCAACTAGTTGGCTGAAGAGTATAGCTAAGAGCATGAGCAGCTTGAGGGTTAGCACAGATGCGGAGCCTGGAGCCACACAGTCGGGACCATCACAAGCCAAAGGGTCGTCTTCCTCTGTCGACAAGGCCGCTCCGAGTTCCGCACCCGAGCATCCATGCTTGGGTTCCTTGGGTTCCGGGCTCCGGGGAAAACTGGGGAACCTTGAGCGCCCCAAAGCGGACAAATCAGACACGAGCTGAATCCAGCCGTCATGCAGATGTGCATTTGCAGGGGCCGAGTTCGGCTCCAGTGAAAGATCTCGGCTTAACTTTTGGTGGCATGTCGAACACACTTTCCCCTTCCAAGCGTCATACCGAGGGTCAACAAACATGCCATAGTCTGACGATGCACTGATGCACTGATGCACACCGACGAAGCTCTGGCCTTTGGTTGAATCGCAAGAATACCCTACTCCTAATGCCTCTGCATTGATCGCCTGCAATCACCACAACAATTCTCAGTCATAGATCCGCGGCCATGGCGACGCCCGCAAGGTTATCCGGGCGCCTTGCCCGGACCACAAGACCATTTGGCACAACATCACAGCCCGCCAGCCTGAGGGCATTATCAACTAGCTTCCCAAGGAGAAGCATAGCACGGCAAACATGTGCTGCATTACCGAACAGGTTACCACAGACCAGGCTCTTTTCTTCCACGACTCGGAGGTGGATGGCCACCGCCGATGACTCCTTTGACCCGGCCAGTATAGAGCGCGAGAGCGACCAAGTGGATGTGTGTATTGTCGGCGGTGGTATGTCTTGCGCCCTCCTTCCCTAGCCGTGGTCCAGGTCCGAAGGCGTCGATGACCACCCTCCTAACCCTCACCACCATCAGGACCCGCCGGCCTCGCCGCCGCCATCCGCCTCAAGCAACTCGCCACGGCCGCCGGCAACGACGACTTCCGCGTCCTCCTCCTCGAGAAAGCCGGCGAGCTCGGCGCCCACATCCTCTCCGGCGCCGTGATCCAACCCAACGCCGTCGAGGAGCTGTTCCCCGACTGGCTCGCAGCCGACAACGAGTCGCGCTTCGACGGCGCCACGCCCGCCGGCGCCGACCACATGCGCTTCCTCACCTCCAAGCACGCGATCGCCCTGCCCGCGCCGCCGCAGATGCACAACGCCGGCAACTACATCCTCAGCCTCAACGCCTTCACCAAGTGGCTGGGCGAGCGCGCCGAGGAGGCCGGCGTCGAGGTCTACCCGGGCTTCAGCGCCAGCGAGGTGCTGTACAGGCCCGACGGCAGCGTGCTCGGCGTCGCGACCAACGACCTCGGCATCGCGCGCAGCGGCAAGCCCAAGGAGAGCTTCGAGCGCGGCATGGAGTTCCACGCGCGCATCACCATGTTCGCCGAGGGCTGCCACGGCTCGCTGTCGAAGCAGGTCATCCGCAAGTTCGACCTGCGCTCCGAGAGCATGCCGCAGACATACGGGCTCGGCGTGAAGGAGGTGTGGGAGGTTGCGCCCGAAAAGTTCAAGAAGGGCGACATCACGCACTCGATGGGCTACCCGCTGCCGTACGACACGTACGGCGGCGGCTGGATGTACCACTTTGGCGACAACCTCGTGTCCATTGGACTGGTGGTCGCGCTTGACTACCCAAACCCGTGGATGAGCCCGTACCAGGAGTTCCAGAAGATGAAGCAGCACCCGCTGTACGCGGGCGTGCTCGAGGGCGGCAAGTGCATCTCGTACGGCGCGCGCGCGCTCATCGAGGGCGGCTTCCAGAGCATCCCCAAGGTAGCATTCCCCGGCGGCGCGCTGATCGGCGACTCGGCGGGCTTCGTCAATGTGCCCAAAATCAAGGGCACGCACAACGCCATGAAGAGCGGCATGCTGGCGGCCGAGGCGACGTGGAACGCGCTGGCGGACCGCGCGCCCGAGGACGAGGGCTCGGTGTTTTTGTACGACTACGAGAAGACGCTGCGCGAGAGCAGCATCTGGAAGGAGCTCAAGGAGGTGCGCAACATGCGCCCGTCGTTCCACAGCCCGCTGGGCCTGTGGGGTGGCATTGCGTACAGTGGGCTCGAGGCGTTTGTGCTCAAGGGCCGCGTGCCGTGGACGCTGAAGCACAAGGTGATGGACCACGAGGCGACGCGCACGGCGGACAAGAGCGCCAAGATCGAGTACCCCAAGCCGGATGGGAAGCTGACGTTTGATATTCTCACGAGCGTGAGCCGCACGGGAACGAATCACGAGGAGGACCAGCCAGTGCATTTGCAGGTCAAGGACTGGGACAAGCACACGGCCGAGACGTGGCCGGCGTTCAAGGGGCTGGAGAACCGTTTCTGCCCAGCGGGTGTGTACGAGTATGTCGAGGATTCAAGCAAGCCAGAGGGCGTGAGGTTCCAAATCAATGCGCAGAAGTGAGTAGTCCTGGATAGCTACTGCTGAGGAACGAGCGAGGCTGACACTTATCACAGCTGCATACATTGCAAGACATGCGACATCAAGGCTCCCAACCAGGATATCAACTGGCAGGTTCCCCAAGGCGGCGAGGGCCCTAAGTATTACATGAGCTAGAGGAAACATTCAGGCATCCGTGGCAGGAGAGTGGTAGGAGTTCCCGGGCATACAAAAACCTGTCCGAGGCATATAAAGCAGTAAACCGAAAGAGAAATCGAGAGAGAATAGGCCGAGATCTTGCGCAGTGCGTATTGCATGTGTGCCTACATACCCAATCCAAGCAGTCTATGTCGCCTCCACATCATACTACACCCTCAAACAAAATGCCCTTCTTGCCGTCTCCGAGCGCTACGGCACAAGCCAGCATATACAGTTATCAAATACTTTAGCGGAACAATAGCGCATTCAATCGAGGCCAAGATCGACGACAGCGTTGATGAAAATTGTGCGCGAAGCAGCCTCGCGTTCCCCAAGATCTACTCAAGGACACGGCTGCGTGCTCGCGGCTCCCAACCAGTTAGTCAGACAGTCTGTATAGCCTTGCCTGCTATATCTCCCGAATAGTTTAGTGTACAGTACTTTGTAAGTCATGAAGCCGAAAATTACCCTTGACAGGCCACACTTCGGCCGAGAAGAGTGAACGTCCGGCAGATCCGGGCTGGGCGCGTTGCACACACAAAAGTTCAGCTGACGGTTGCCAGACTTCGTAGCCCATTCGTCATACGCATGGTAGTAGAGCCATGGCTCTACGTCTGACATCATGTAATGCGGGCTCAAAGGCCAGGAGCAGTCAGTAGGAAGCATCGGCCATTTTCTCAGAATTCAGTCTTTCGATCGATAGCGGCTCGGGACCACCGACTTGCACCTGCAACGCCTGACTGATGTCTACTTACTATGATAGTGACTAAATACCACAGTAGTAGCTACGACAAGCCTTGAAAACATGCTTCCCCGGACTTGAGGCTCAACTGACTCGGCCGGGATGCCTGACAATCAGCCAGCCAAGACAATTTCGCCGGCTCGAGCGGCCCCCCCCCCTCCGGCAGTTTGGCCGAACTTTTTGCCAGAAAGCCAAGGCAAAACATAGTACCGAGGTATACAACTGCTTGGGCCGCACCTTGTCACGACCGGAGCGCGAAACTGACACGCCCACGGTCCGATTACGGTTCAAGACGGGAGGAAATACCAGAGTGCGTACGTACTCTATTACGCCACTGGCGTCTGCCCTTGTCGCCCGAGGCATTAGCACTTTGATGCTCTGAGAGGCGCAGGCGTCTGTCTCATTGGACTGTCCTGACTTTGCAGTAGCTTTGTCTGTTGGTAATAGGGGAAAAGGGGAAGCACCTTTTCCTACATGGCGCTGTCAGCTTGGATTTGACACGCGCCTGGGACCAACGAGCATGCAGGGTTGCACAAGTGCACACACCCTGAGGCGCACCTAGAAGCCAGTAGTTTGCGACGTTGATCTCATTGGCTCTCGGGCCCAGCAATCAAAAACCCTATTGCGTGCTGCATCCCAGCAGCGCAGTCGCGGACGGAAATTGGTGGCTGCATGCACGAAAGAGGCGTCAGATAAGGGTTGAGCAAGGGGCCTGCAGTGGTTGCAAGAGTTTGAGACGGCACCCGGCGCCAGGGGGCTCTTGTTGTTTTGGAGGGGGTTTGGAGTTGCGCAGCCAAGCAGGCCTCAATTGAAGATCAAATATCAAATGCGAGGCAGTCATCCTGCACTGCGACCTTGCATTTTCACACTGCCCGGTTGCACTTGCAAAGGCCGTATATGCGATTATGCCGATCTCGCCATCCCAGTCAGATTCCTGTGGACTTTGGTCCCGCGTCGGATGGAGATCTTCACTAGTTCAAGGAAGCTGCACCACCAAAGCAAACTGACAGCGTCGAAGTGAACGACCGAGCGATGCGCAATCGAAGAGGACACGTTGCATGCAGTTGCAGCGAAATCGTTCTCAATCTGGCATTTGGCAGGTGACAGGCCAGCGGGAAGCAGCACACATTGAAATGAGTCATTCTGAAGATCACCCAAGGGATGGTAGCTCAAAGGTGAGTGGACAGAGTTGGTGAGCACGGGCCATTCACGGACGACCAGTGTCACAGACACGAGTGCGCGGAGGATTTCAAGCATGCTAGCCTGGCCCGAGCATCATGTACCGATACATGGTGAGATTCTCGCGGACGGTTGCAGCCACCCACACTTCCAGCGTCCTCTGCCCCCACAGACTAACGGCCTAGATCGCTGGTAGCCACTGACAGGTTTTATTTCTGGGACCCTGTGCCACCGCCGTACTTCTCAGCTCGCCATAACAGGCGTGTTAGGAGTCGCTGAAAATCAGAGCCAGGGCGTCGACAGGTGGGTGGGCCGTTGAAAAGTCGGAAGGATGAAAATGCAGCGCCTCAAGCCGGATTGCTCACGGTGTCGCCCTCCAAACGTCATCGCGAGACTCGTCGCACATTGCAATCATTGCATGCTTGGGAACGGTGTCTATCGATGTTGTCGTGAGTTGCAAGTCGAGTGAGCGTGATCAGTTAGAGAGAATTTGTTTCTTCGCAGTGGCGTCGTTGTCGAGATTTTGGTTGTCGTAAGGAAGCTTGGTGACGGCAAAGGTCGTGCGTGAAAGGAGAAGTTGGTTTGAGCAAGAAAATTCCTGGTCTTGTCCAACGCCGGGCGACCCAGGATAAAATTGCGATGGGCAGCGACTGGTGCCTCAGGTACCAAGACAGGATGCCGGTTGTGCAAGCTGGGCAAAGCGCTCCGTCTGGTCAACCAATCACGCCAGAGCTGTAACGAAATCGGGTGCAGCCGCTTATCTACAGGGTTGCCAGCAGACTGGGTTCTGCATGAAAGACTCGATAGTGGCTGCTCCGTCAAGTCGTCCAGGGGGTTGATAGCAGGTGAACAACGACTCTATGACCCGTCGGTATATGATTGTTGAAGCTCACGTCGGCGTGGCGACACATGTGAGCAGAGACCAAAAGTTGAAGGTGGAGACCGTGGCAACAGGCCAACTCGTAACCGTAGATGTCTCGCGGCATCTTGAGCCGGAACAAGGCAGACATTTGGGTCGGGCTCCATAAATTTTTTTGAGTTGAGCAGGGCCTGTAGTTGAGGCCGTCAGGAGTGTTGTGCCTCGCTCATCTACAATGATACGCTTGTCGGACGAAGGTGCCTCCGCAGAGCGATCTATTGCGATATTGTTGTACTGCCGCTGTATGTCCAGCTTGTAGGAGTGCCTCCTCACATGTGTTGTGAGGAGCATCTCGTCTGTCGTTTGACGGCGGCGGTGATTGTTGCGTGGCTCTGTCGTATTCGCAGCTTGTTGCGGCAGCCTTTCCCGAGCCTCAGGGGGTTTCCAGCAAACGGCAGATGCGTAGCGGAGTTGGACGCTCATGTTGGGGCCGGGAGAGTCGTAATTTAGCTTTGGAGAGGCTTTGCTCTGGCTTTAATTGTGTCGTTCGGAATTCTCGCAGGTCGATGATGTTGTCGGACCGCCTCACTCAGCCGGTCGCAAGTGTTGCAAGATTGGTGTCTGTGACCCCGCCGTCGCCGAGACCAAGGCTTCCTAGCATTCAACAACAGACACATGGGCTCATGGTGCTGCTGGTGCGTTGTGATCCGTTACAATATCGACCGCTGAGGAAGCCTGCAGATTCGTCTGCTGTGGGTTTTGAGGTGTGAGAAAAGCTGAGAAGATGTTCGAGATACAAGCAGGCAGGGTATAAAAATTGGGGGGTAGTGGAAGCCATCGTTTCAGAAATGTGAAGGGGTGAGCGTTGAGAGAAGAGCATTTTAGTGCGGTTTAGCACCCAAAGGATGTGAAGTACAGGTACATGGGATGTGCGACATGTGGGACAGAGCATGGGTCCTCCCTAACCACCCATCCGTGATTGGCTGCAGCGTGCCTCGAATTTTGGCAGCTACCGTCATTGCGCTTGCCTCAGGCTGCCCTCCGCTCAAGTACTTAAAGGAAGGAACCCCCCAAGCCTCTGCGCCCTGCTCCCACTCGTCTTTGAGGAACCCCGAACCGCTACCGGCCCTTACGTAATCTTCAAACTCACGTCCGGCCTGGCATTTTTCTTTTTTACACCCCACCCTCGTCGCAATCACACACACCCTCGAACACTCCCACCACTATCCATCGTCAGCCAACTTTGCGCATTCATCACTTCTACGCAAACAAGACCAAACCAGTCCCCATCGTCAACTTGTTCTTGTCATCTTGTCATCCAAGTCTACTTCTCGCCGCGCTTGTGTGTGTGTGCGCGTGCATCATCTCACTAACCTCTCCCAACTATTCCCTTTGCGTCGCGACAAAGGCCCAGCGCTCTTTGTTTGCTTGTCAAGCATCGATCAGGAGCACCTCCAGGAAAGGCCATCTTCCTCCTACCTTCGACTACCTTTCCTTTTTCGAGACCCGAGACTCGAGTCTAAACCCAGTCGCACTGCACAAGTCATAGTGTTTTGTGTACATCGAAACAAGATATCAGAAGTAGAAGAAGCAATCCCATCTGCAGGCTCCCGATTCGATTCGAGGTGTCGGTATCGCATTCATCCACCCAACAAGCTCTGCAAATCTCGCGCACCGCGTTGCACCTCAACCCGATCTTCGTCGCCGTTCATCATCAAGTCCACTTGACGAACCAATCTCTCGGCCGACGATCTATCGCACGAGCACACGCATTGCGCTGCAGAAAATATTTGGTCAGAAGGATACCGACTTTCGCAATCGACGGTCAAGCTTCGCCTGCCTTTTCGCATCCAGAGTGTTAGACCTTGTCCCTTGTGAGCAAGTCAGACCGTGTTGGGGAGACATTCAGTTGTTTTTCTCCCACAATTGGTACGTCACTGCACACTCCTCGTCTGAGACTGTCGTCGCGTTCGATCCGCGTCGCATTTGCACGTCGGTGGGAGTTCCAGTTGTCGCACCACCAATGCACCCGTCCGCCCACGTCATTAAAGCCATTCACCACCACTTCACCCACTTGCACGTCGTAGATCTCCCACCTCTGGTGCTTACATGCCCCGATCATCGCCAGCCATCGGACAATTCAACCGCAACCAGACTCCTTCCACGTGAATCTGCACCGCTCTGCTCTACGCTACCAAGCTGTTTACCAGTTGACTAACGCCCCTGACTCCTCAGATCTGCTCCTACCCATATTCTCAAGAACTGATCATCCGAGGTTCCTCGAGACAGTCGCAGAAATGGATTCCATCCAGACTCACCCAGTCAATGCTGATCAGGCCAAGAGCTTCATCTCTCCTGGCTCGCTGTCCTTCCCTGGCGGCCACAATGAGGTGACTCCACTCGGCGACGCTCAGAAGGCAAACGGCATTGCCAATGGCGGTGCTGCCGGCTCTCCTGCCATTAACGGCACTGTTGGCGCTCCTGCCACCCCGGCTGCCACTCCCGGTGCTCCTCAGACCGGTAGCGGCCTTGTGCCTACTCTGCAGTAAGCTTGAACTTGCACCTTTTGCGTGTTTTGAACATGACGCTTATGCTGCAACTCAAAAGGAACATTGTGGCTACTGTCAATCTTGACTGCCGCCTTGACCTGAAGACGATCGCCCTCCACGCTCGCAATGCTGAGTACAGTGAGTATACGTGGACATCTCTGGTCTTCAGAAATTCCGCATAGTTACTCACACGTCACAGACCCTAAGCGTTTCGCCGCCGTTATCATGCGTATTCGCGAGCCCAAGACGACGGCTCTGATCTTCGCCTCTGGCAAGATGGTTGTCACTGGAGCCAAGTCTGAGGACGACAGCAAGCTTGCCTCGCGCAAGTACGCCCGCATTATCCAGAAGCTTGGTTTCAACGCGAAGTTCACCGACTTCAAGATCCAGAACATTGTCGGCTCCTGCGACATCAAGTTCCCTATCCGTCTGGAGGGTTTGGCCTCTCGTCACCACAACTTCAGCTCCTACGAGCCTGAGTTGTTCCCTGGTTTGATCTACCGTATGGTCAAGCCCAAGATCGTCCTTTTGATCTTCGTCAGCGGCAAGATCGTCCTTACCGGTGCCAAGGTTCGCGACGAGATCTACCATGCTTTCGAGCTCATCTATCCCGTCTTGCAGGATTTCCGCAAGGTCTAAACCAATCCTGCCTACCTCCCACACCTCCACCGACCGTGTCTGTACGATATGCCCATGATTTTACGATGCATACCCGAGATCGTTTTCTGGTCTTTGTGCGCGCGCCCTACGGCCATAACACCCGCCACAGGCTTCTCAGTTTGATTTCTTTTCAAAGTTTTCTGCATTGCAATGGCGTTTCGATGGAGTTTACAGTCGGCTTCGGTCTTCGCCAAGGAAAAAAGAAAAAGGGTCGCGTCTTTTCGATTTTTCTTACACCCGGGAAGACGATAGAATGCGTCCGGATACAGGGCGCGACTCGTCTCTGACTGAGGCGTTTACTACATCAGAATAATACTTGGACGGTCCTGGAAAGGTCGTCCTCGGTGGCCCGATATGTCGGGCACAGATGAGGCTGTGGACAAGAGCATGCACCAAGGTTCAGCGCATCGGTAAAAGGTCTCGCGAACAACTTGGTTGCTCTGGAGTGGCAATGCGGAAGGCGGGGGGGATACGGTACGAGTTTGCGTGGGAACAAATTTGAAAGAGCTTGCATGCTTGTCTCTTTGAGGGTGACAACAGTTGATGGTGGTTTCTTGAAGGCATTCACAACGTTGCGTTGAGTCTCTCTATCTATGCGATGGATTGACGTGGTTGACAACACATTGGTAGCCCTACAAGGTGGGTGGCTCTCTTCCGAGTGCTGGCCTGTCTGAGGATTGCTTTGTTAGCCACCTTTGATAGCCTCTGGTTCAATGCCATCATCTTGCACCAACCTTTACCGTTTGTTGCGACTTGCTCCACTTGCGTGCCTGTGATGTGTCTGTGACGATGCTCATCAAGCATCAAAGCCGTGAAGCTTTGGCACCCTTTAATTCTTCCCTCAAGATGAAACCAGGCATACCACCTCGACTTCCATCCTCAGTGACGACCTGGTCCCATGATCTTGCTTCCACCGTCTTGTTGAAGGTCCACTTCCTCCGAAAGGCGTCCGGACACCGTCCCAACACACAATCCACGATCCTCTCTCCAATGACAGGCAAGAACTTGAACCCGTGCCCGCTACCTCCACTGGCCACAAACAACCCCTTGCGCTCCGGATGGTAGTCAATGATGAAATCCCCATCCGGCGTATCCGTATACCAGCACAGCCGCGTGCTGCTAAACGGCCGCTCCGCAATCTCCGGCCACGGCACCATCTCGCGCACCGCCTTGCGCATAGCAACCTGCTCCGCCCACGGCACGAGATCCGCCCCGGCGCGCTCCGTCAGGTGCGTCACCGGCGCCGACACCGTCTCGCCCGACGCCGGCGCCACGACGGGGTTGAGGTACCCGTACGCGTGCCGCGCGATCTTGAGCACGCCCGCGCTCGGCGTGATGATGAAGTACCCCGTCGACAGGTTCAGCAGCGTCGGCGCGCGCGCCAGCGCGGCCTGCTCGGCTGGCGTGATGGGGAGGTAGGCTACGACTTGGCCGGTGGCGACGGCGCGGCCGGTTAGTGGCAGCAGTGTGGGCGTCCAGGCGCCGGTGGCGAGGATCGTGAGGGCTGCGGTGTGCGTGGCGCCAGAGGCGAGCTGCACGCCGCGGACGGTGGTGGCGGTGGAGAGGAGGGATGTCACGGTGCCGTTGATGAAGGTGATGCGCCCCGTAGCGGCGGCGCGTGCGTGTAACCACGCCATGCTCGCTGCGGCGTCAGCCCAGCCGGAGAGGTTGTTGATGTAGCCCCAATCACCCGACCCGCCGCCGGTGCCGTACGCTTCGCGAATGGCCTCGCGGCCCGGCAGCAGCTTGATCTTGGGCGAGTCCGGGTGCAGGGCCTGCACGTTTGCGAAGCTTGCGCGCACGTAATCTAGACCGGTCTTTGCAGCTGTTCCTCGCCGGCTCTTCTCATCTTCCGCATCGCCGACCAGCAGCAGCCCCGTCTCGGTGTACCGGCCCTGAGCGCCTAGGTCGTCTGGGTGGGCTTGCTGGCGCCATATTGCCTGTGCCTCGGCGGCGAGCGCGGCGTAGGCGGGGTCGGCGTAGTCGGCGCGGATGATGCGCGATGTGTCGATGGAGGAGGCGTCGCGGGCGGGGAAGACGCCTGGTTCGGGCGAGCGGTCGATGATGGTTATGGTGGTTGTGGGGGGAATGTCGGGGCGGGTTGCGAGGGCGAGGGCGGTGGAGAGGCCGAAGACGCCGGCGCCGATGATTAGGATGGAGGACGGGATGGGAGCAGGTGTGTTGGGGGAGGAGGCTGAGGATGGTGAAGGGGAAGAGGAGGAGGTGGGAGAGAAGGGCGTGGTGTGGTCGGTGGCCGAGGAGATTGGGGCCATGGCTGAGGTCAGACCAGGGGGTCCAGGGAGACGAGCTGTGGTCTGAGCTTCCAGCTCGGTCGCCCCGATGACAGGACCGGAAGAATGTTGCCTCTGCACAAGCTCGGAAATGTGTCTGTTTTGTCTCAGACGGAGGCGCTTTTGAGTCTTTTGAGTATGTGAAGCATATCAGAGGAACATGGAAAGCACTTGGGACTCCAAAGTGATTGTTCAACAGTAAAAGTTGTTGTGGAGCGTTTCGGGTGATCTTTGTTCGGCGACCGCCGGAGTCGGAGCGTGCTCAGGTGAGAGCTCGGGAGTCAAGTCGCAGTTGCGCAACAGCATGGACGACAAATGCATTCTCTCTCATCTGCGTGAGACTCTCAGCAACGACGAGCGTGGCATATTACGCAGAGACCCGAGGTACATTTCCATGCCCACAACAGATGGTGGACCCCTCTCCACCCAAAATTCCGAAGCGTGGCGGTGCACTCTACACTGAGCACCCGGGCAGAAGCTGCTGGTGCATACGCTCGCACGCCCCATCATTCTCATGCCGTCAGCAAGCACATCGGGCGTGGCGGACTGGCGAGGGTGTGTACTTGTATCCCAAGCCCACCTCAAGAGCTCTGTGACGACTGGAACCCATGTCATCGGTCTCTCAAGGCTTTAACGGTCGTCGAACAGCACGAGCGAGTACATCTGGTATCAAATCTCTCAGACCTTGCATCATGAGTGGCGCCAATGTGTTTGCCTGCTGTTGTCGGCCCGATGATCAGCATCATTGGTACCGCTATTCTGACACATCGACTCACGCTGCGACATACCAGGAGGACTGGTAAGGTCGGTCGCCGGTCTGCGGAAACCCCCCAAGTCTGCAGTGCACACACTAATCCACGAGCTCCAGGAGAAACTTCTACGAGACGGGTGCGTACAATTCTTTGGCGATATCAGAAAAGATCTCGAGAGTCTCGGACCCCTTGACAACACTGCAGCTTTCTGGATCCGCTTCAGGGCTGTCACTTCAGAATTCTACTGTAACGCTTTCGACGAGAAGCGGAACGACCGAGTGAGCACGTACGAGGACTGTCTCGCAAAGCTGCGTCAAATCTCGCTCGACATTCAAGTACAAAAGCCTTACGAGGTCGCCAAACCAGTGACACGGCAAATTCAGCCAGCCGCCGTTGCTTTTCGACATTCACAATCACCAGCAGAAACAGAGGCAATACTTGAGTTATCTTCAAAGGATATCGATAGGGTTTTTTCCCCAAGGCACGGACCGAACACGACGGGGAGCCACGTATTGCGGCAGGCCTTGTCGAACAGTCCATTCAAGATTGTCTTTCCTCTGCAGCTCGAGACTCTCGAGACAAAGCAGAGGTTGACTCGTAGAGGCATGCATTTAGACGCCGCCCCAAGAAGCTTGATCCCCCGGGTACGAGGGAAAATACGCGACATGGCACGCCTCGTCCGGCCGCATCTGATCTCCGATGGGCTCAAGAGTGCCTGGTAATTTCGAGCCACTGCGTCAGGTGTGTACGCGCTTGATTGGCTATTGGTCGGACGCCTCGGAAGACCACGACAACAGGATGGAAATCGCACATCTCGAACCGAAGCGACCCGCTAGGGAACCGCCGACGCTCGAGCTCTAATACTGCCACCAGGCAGATGGGCGCCGCAACATCCAACCAAATCTGTCCTAAAGTGTTGCATGTGTCAATGTACTACGTGCTTATCGTCTTTTCTCTGCCTGGTCTTTCAGAGATATCCCCCGCCATCCCGGTTTTGGTCTCTGCAATGACACGAGAGATCACGGATAAGCTCCGCAGGCGAAAAGGTATGGGCTCTGACATGACCGTCGACCAGGTGGTCAGACGAATATCGCGACCGGGCTCTCTCTGGTTTGCCATTTGTTTCGGCCCAGGCAACGGTAGTGGCAAAAAGGTTGTTATGGCAGGCGTGAATGGATATCTCGCCACTTCCGCTCTCATCTGGCAATACTGGAATGCTTCGACCACGGTTTGAGAGATGAGTGAGTGTCAAGATAGGATATGGTGACGTATTGAACATGGAGTACCGCGACGGTTACAAGAACTCACCAAGGTCTCCTCAGGGGGGGATCTGACAGATGTGGTTGGCCTCCAAGGTACCCGGATGCGCCCAGTCAAAATCGAGCTCATTGAGGAGGACCCTCGCGACCACGGGACTTTGCCCGTGTGCAACTAGAACAAACGGGCAAACCTTCCACAAATACCAACAGAGGAGTACCGAATTCGACAACGGTTTCGAAACCAGCAAAGGCCGAGCTCCGGGCGGTTCAGAGCCAGGGATAGAACCCGTCAAACGATACATCCAAGACGTCTTGCAGACAGGTAATGGGGAGAGCATCCAGGACGCTTTCAATCTTTGTTTGATCGAAAACAACTCGTTGTCAAAACATGCTGGGGGTTTCCAACCGGCTGAGTTTCGCAAGGCAAGTAATCTCCAGCATCGCCCAAGGCCATCCCCGATGGGAACCACACGCGGCACGGGTGACCTAAACGTAGGAAGAAGCTTGGCTAACGGACAACTCTAAGATGTGTGAGGCATACACGTTCTTGTGCAATAACTCGAATCGAAAGCAGTACGACGAATCATACGTCGAGTACCAGAAGTGGCAACAAGCAATGACTGCACATCGAGGATGCAAAGGCAGTGCGCAAAAGCGTGGAGCTGTCAGGACACAGTCTCAGCAACCAGTCCATGCTACAAAAGGCAGTGAAACGGCACAGGCTCGGCTTGGTGATTCGCCGGAGCGTGCTCGTGCGGCGAAGGCGGAAGAGGAGGAAGAGTCAGAAGAAGAGGATGGAAAAGAAGAAACAAGAAGCTACGAGCGGCGATACAACACGAGTGGGAATCCGCTATGGAAGTCTACTTGGCCATAATGGAGAGACAGAACAGACCTTGTGTCTGCGAATGCGTGTGCCAGGGCAAAGCCAAGGCTGAGTGTCGGTGCAGCTGTCCGGACTGGATATCGAGTGCGACGACGATACCGGTTTCGTCACAGTCGCAGCCCCAAGCGGCATGAGTGGTTCTTGTATCGCCGTGAGCTACACTACTTCTCTGGCGTGCTCAGGATTGGACTGTGTTGGACTGTGTCAAAGTCTGGTGGGAAGGAATGGCGAGCATGGATACTGGACATGGCAAACACTGGGCCAAACGTGGATGGATTATCATGTTGTTAGCGCCACAGAGGAAAATAGAGTTTGCGGATGGAAGACCTGGAGAATATGATGGAAAACAATCCAAGAGCCTCGAAAAATAAACTAACGATTTAATGATCAGAACCTACTCTCACCTCCGCGTGGTAGAGAGAATGGACTTGAAGGGCAGCGGCCCCTTCCAATGCCGAGCAGCCTTGGCTAGAACATGATGCCTCCACAAGTGAGAGAAAGTCTACTGCGCTTCAGAACCAAGGTTGAAGTTTATTCCATCATGAATGGTTTCATTGCGAAGTCAGTATCCCACGTCTGCTGACGATTATTGAGCTGCTGTTGCCGGTCTTCGGCGCTCACCAAAGAGGAGGTTCCCATGTCTTTTCTTGCTTCGCTGTACCAATTATACAGGATGGAGCGAAGTAGCACATCCGACCTCATGAATCAGTCCGCGCTAATCATGAACATAATACACGCTTGTATTTCATAAAAAGTCACCCTTGTACGTACGGATTTAGAGAGGTTATCCAGCTCTCGAGACAACTCCAGTGGGGGGGGGGGGCGTTTAATTGACCCTAACCCTCATACCATGGGCTGCCACATGCCTCGCGGTGCTCTAAGCTCAATTAGACTTCGACGAGTCTCCAACCCATCAATCAATCACCACAGCACAACTCACATTGACCGACCTTATTCAGCTTCCTTCCAAGATGCTGATTCCAAACCTCCTACGACTATCATGATATAACACACTCCCAATCTCCCTCTAGCAATTACGCCCACAATGTCCACCAACAAGAAGATCGCCGAATTCCCCGACGTCGAAGCCAAGCTCCAGAAACCCGAGAAGCGCTCCCTCTTCGAGCGCCAAAAAGCCGAAGCCGAAGCCAAACGCCTCCGCGACGCCGCCGAAACCGCCGCCGTATATGAGGACTTCGTCAAGAGCTTCGACGCCGACGACGACGCCGCCGCCGCCAACGAGGGCAATGACCGCTCCCACGGCTTCGGCGGCGGGCGCGGCGGAGGCTTCGCGCCCCGCGGCGGTGGAGGACCCGGCAGACGACACTTCGGCGGCGCCGCGGGCATGAAGAGCAGCGGGCCCGGCACGCTAGGCCCACCAGCGACGTCGAGCTACGGGAAGAAGCGCGGCTACGACGGCTTTGCGCCGCCAGCGGGCAGGCGGAGGGACCAGTCTGGGCGCCTCGGCTTCGACAACGACGACAACGACAACGACCGCGAGCACAAGCCACTAGCGAAAGCCTTCGACGCCAGCGACGACGAGTCAGAGCGCGCCGGCGGCGGCAGCAGGTCCGAGGACCGGGCGGTCGCCAAGCCGACGCTGCGGCTGGTCAACCTGCCGCCTGCCACGAGCCCGGCGGTGATTCGGGCGCTGATACCGGGGACACTGAGCGTAGAGGGCGTGCGGATCCTGCCGCCTGCGGTGCAGGGGACGGACCGCAAGAGCTTGGCTGCGATTGTGACGCTAGCGCAGGACACGGCGGCGTCGGAAATCGACGCGGCGGTGAGCGCGCTGCAGCATCGGTATCTGGGGTTTGGGTACTACCTCTCGCTGCATCGGCACTTGTCCTCCGCGGCGATGGCTGTGGCGGCGGAGGCGAGTCTTATGGGGCCTGCGGCGGGGTTGCATCCGTTTGGCGCGAAGCCGGTTGCTGCGCCTGGGGGTGGGGGTGGGCATGGGGGAGCGCATGCGGGGCCGGGGCGGTTTGCGCCGCCGAGCTCGTATGGGCCTGCTGGGGCGCCGCTGAGTAGGAATCTGTTTCATGTGCCTATTCAGCCGCCGCGGGACATCAAGCAGCTGCGGATGATACACAAGGTGGTGGAGTCGGTGCTCGAGCATGGGCCGGAGTTTGAGGCGTTGTTGATGACGCGGACGGATGTGCAGAGGGAGGAGAAGTGGGCGTGGCTGTGGGATGCGCGATCGCAGGGCGGGATCTGGTATAGGTGGCGGCTGTGGGAGATCTTGACGGGTGGTGGGCAGGGCAAGGGGAGATATTTGCCGCTGTTCGAGGGAAGTCATGCGTGGAAGGTTCCCGAGAAGCCGTTACCGTACGAGCACACCACTGGCGTGGACGGGTTCATATCAGCGTCGGAATACGACTCCGAGTTCGATGACGAAGACGATGATGAGCCAAAGATCATCACGGAGGGCAGCAAGGCTGACGAGGAGGTATTCCTGAACCCCATCGAGAAGGCCAAGCTTGTTCATCTCCTCTCACGACTACCTACGACACTCAGCAAGATACGCAAGGGCGACATAGCCCGCATCACAGCCTTCGCAATAACACACTCAAACCGAGGCGCAGACGAGATCGTCGACCTCATGGTGTCCAACATCGAAAATCCCCTCGCATTCTCCTCGGCCAACCCAGACCACCAGCGCGATGCGCCAGCAGGCGACTCTCGCGACGGCTCCCCCACCATGGCAGAGCTCTCCAAACCACCCACCTCCGATCCCTCCCCCACACAAGACACAAGCGGCGCCAAGCTCGTCGCCCTCTACGTCATCAGCGACGTCCTCTCCTCCTCCTCGACCAGCGGCATCCGGCACGCGTGGCGCTACAGACAGCTCCTCGAAGCTAGCCTCAAATCGCGGCACGTGTTTGAAGGCCTGGGCCTCATGCCCGAGAAGCTCAATTGGGGCCGCCTGCGCGCCGAGAAGTGGAAGCGCAGCGTAGGGCTCGTGCTTAGCCTGTGGGACGGATGGTCCGTATTCCCGATGGACTCGCAGGAGCTGTTCGTCAAGAGTTTCGACAGCCCGCCGTCGGCCAAGAAGGACGACGGGAAGGGCGCCGCGGGCGACGAGGAGCGCGCGAAGGGCCGGTGGAAGACGGTCGAGGCGGCGGCGGCGGCGGCGGTGGCGGATGTGTCGGCCGATGCCGCGGGTGACGAGGAGGACGCGGAGTCGGATGGGAGCTATGATGAGTACACGGACGACGAGGAGCTGGACAACGAGCTGCTTGCGCAGTATCACATCGACGGCGAGTCGCTTCTGGACATTGACATCGTGGGGTTAGCTATCGAGCATGAGGACACCGTCATGCGAGACGCGGCGGCGAGTCCAAAGCGCGCGCCTGGCTTCTCGAAAGTGGCAGGGTCGCCGGGCGCGGCGTCAAAGCGGAAGGGCAGAATGACGGCGGCTGATATGTTTGCGGACTCGGATTCTGGCGACGACAAGTGATGGGCGTCGGGCTAAGGTAAACGGGCTTCGGCGGCCACCTTAATTTATCAGAGCTGAACGGACTATCTTGCAAGCTCGGTGTAGACCATGGATGGGATGCCGACTTTGCCAGGCTTGCTTTGGGCCACACATTCTTGATAAGGCTACCGCCGACTGAGCTTCCCGCCCGCGCATGACCTAACCGCGAAGCTTTAGGAGATGCACTGACTCGTTCACTGATTAGACTCCAAGGTAGAGAGGGCTGCGCTAGGTTGATATTCTGAATGCTGCTATAGCCTATGTGAATGTGTCTCGTGTGGATGAATACGAGGAGAGGCAAAACGAGTATACGGCAGCTTGAGCGTGGGAGTTATGTACTCGACGTACGTAAAGCGCCATGGTGCCGAGTCAGTGCCCCAAAGTCGTTGCGCAGAGATGGTGATGGTGCCAAGTTGCAGATCTCCTCCGATGAGCAACTGACAGTTCCGAGATATTGGTCAGTCAAATCAGATGCGACGGCCATCACCGTCGGGTACCACTGCATCGGGGAGAGCAACGAGTCGACGACGACAACCGGGCGAATGGATTGTCTGGCCGGGGAGTAGTTGCTTGGTGTTTTCTAGAAGTCGCCCCTTCCCCGGCTATACCTAGGTAGGTGCTTCCCTGCTGGGCATCACCTGCATTTTTACCCCACCTGCCTAACCCTGCCCATCCCGGCGCAGTGGCGTGCTTTTCGCGCAGCCAGGCACACTGGCACAGCAGCGCCGTCTGGACCCTGAAACTGGTGGTTTGCCCCCGTGCCGTTTAGGCGTGCGTTCTAGCGTCAGTGCATCTTGTGCACTGTAGTGCTGTTTTGGGCTATGGGCAAGCTTGGATTGTCCTCCTTCCCCTCACCGCTTGACAGGCCTTGCGACTGAGCAACTATTTCCCTCGGGCTATCAGGCTATCTGCGATCTACGATATGGTCCATTTGAGTCCTTTGCCTTTT
This sequence comes from Plenodomus libanotidis, assembly GCA_022609195.1. Lineage (NCBI taxonomy): Eukaryota > Fungi > Ascomycota > Dothideomycetes > Pleosporales > Leptosphaeriaceae > Plenodomus > Plenodomus libanotidis. Next base: position 52,790 of record JAGKQA010000212.1, read on the forward strand.
GGTGCGCCTCGTCATCTCTCCCGCGTTCAACTGCTCATTGTGTGCGGTTTCGGTTTCGCTGCGCCCCCTATGCTGAGTACTTCCAGGATTCACTGATTATAGCAAGCGATGCCATAACGTGGCAAGTGGAGCCCCTGAATCTTGAAGACGGGGTGAAACTTCAAAACACTTCAGATCTGGGCACCTCGACTTTTTGGGCCCAACCCAGATCTTACTCCCGAGTCGTCACTGCCCACGCGCGCTCGATCCTACCTAGCCTTACCTGACCTTGGAACCGACAAACGGTACTCCTTTTCTCGTCGCGACACCATTCACCTCTCACGAAGTCCACTCGGTACGAAAGCCACAAAGCTAGCAGCTCCAGCGCATGGCCGAGCCATCGTCGAGCTCATCAGCATCAGCATCACCGTTCGAGCTGCTTACCGAACGCCATCCCCGTTCCGGAGACCTGTCGATCTTCGGCGCCGGTTGCGCTTAATCCGTCAGCGCCTCCCGAGGTCAAAACCTAGCCCTGAGCCGAGCCCCGGCAAAGGCTCGACTCGACCCGGCCTGAGGCTTGCGTCGAGATGGCTATCTGGGTTGGCAAGCAAAAGATGTCATGGTGAGCAGTTTCCTTCTAATCATATCACTATCTTGGCACTGTGCGCGCTTTCTCTCCGCTCCGCGCCTGGCATCATGTGGTCTCCAGACAGCCGGCGCATGCCGATCTGAGACGATCGTACACCGAACAGCCCGTTTCTGTACCACAATGGCCATCCACCACACCCCGCGCGGAGCCTCGAGTCTTGTTTCTCCAGCTCGCGGATACTTGCAGTCTGCATGCACGCGCACGCGCACGCGCACGCGCACGCACGTGTCTTACGCACCGCCGCGCTGTCTCACATCCTCGGAGCTTTGTCAGCCCTTCACAATGGTCCAGCCTCACTAACGGCGTCGACAGTCGCTCATGCATCAAAGGCCACCGATCCTCCACATGCAACCACTTCGGCGGGCCCCTATGGGCCGTGCGTCCAGCAGGCAGGCCCAACAAGGCCTGCATTCACGGACCCGGTGATCTTTGTCTGTGTGCACATTACTTCCCGCTCACTTGGCTCAAGGCCGCCGTTCCGAGGAAGCAGAAGTGCTCGTGTCAGGGCTCAGGGAGTGGAAGAACAAAGTGCCAGTGCGGCACGGGGACCGGCAATGCTGCAGCTGCTGCGACGGCGAAGCCTACGACGCCCGAGGACGAGACGCAGCCGATCTTTTACCAAGACCTCGTAGCAAGGGGATTGCAGGTCACGACCGAGCCGGTGGATCTCGACGTGCCGCCTCCCGCAGCGGGTTCGTGCTGCTCTCCGCCCGCACCGGTGCAGACTCCGGCACCCGCAGCAGGTGGGTGCTGCTCAGGCGGAGTGGACAAGACGACTCACATGGCACAAGCCCCGACACCAGCACCGATCAAAGCACCGACGTCCTCCTGTTGTGGCGGCGGCGTTGCCAAGTCAGAAGCCGCCACGCCCACCAACGGCCACGTCAAGTCCGAGTCCATGTCCTCAGCGCCCTTCACGCCCATCCAGCAATTCCAACCCCTCCCCGACTTCCCCGTTATGAAATTTAGTCCTGTGGCCCACGCCCACGCCAACGCCAACGGCACCACGCCCGCCGACCACGTATGCAACTGCGGGCCAACCTGCAGCTGCGTGCTCTGCATCGACCATCCTTACAATGCCGCAACCATGAACCACATCGCCACCGAATTCGGCCAGATGATGTCGGATCCGACCGCCGCCCCCCAGTTCTCTCCCCCGACCGCCAATACCACACCCACGAACGGCAACAGACCCGACCTTTCGTGGCAGGGGTGGAACGGCATGATGCCACCGGGCTTCACGGATGCGAGCTTCATGAGCGGCCAACCACAGCCGAGCCAATCGAACTCACCGCCCCAGCAGGCGAGCGATATGGATATTATCCTGAACCCGGCGGATTTCCAAATGTTCAACTTCGCATGGCCACCGCCTGAGGGCGGGATGGAGGACCAGCAGCAGCAACAATATGATGATATGGGCGCCCTGCCGGACATGCCCGAGATGATGGACCTGAATGGGTTCTGTGGAGGCGCGACGGAGGTGTGTCCCTGTGGCGATGATTGTGCCTGTATTGGGTGCCAAATACACAAGCCCACGAATGGACATGGCATGGGTCATACGAATGGGAATGGGGTCGCGCCAGGCTGGAGCTAGTATTTCTAGGTGCCAACCAGCAGACTCCGGGTGACTCTGCGGACGTAGATATTATTCGTCCCCGGCAGTGCAGGAAGACATGTCCCGTTCCGAACGCAGCAGGCGAGCGAGTTTTCTTAAAAGGTGAATGGCTGGGTGGGTTAGCATGACATTGATGATACCCTTGGGCGGGCTTTTTACACACAGCACATGCGGGCCAGAAGGGTTGTAGAAACAAACTAAACTGGCAGCGCCCTTTTTTGTGGTTGCATTGTACATTTTTTGGGGTTTTTTTTCGGGAATGGCTCAAGAGCGTGCACGAGGCCAATTTATATAGACACGGGCCAAATGAGATAGCGAAGCTGAAAGGTGGATATTCTACTCTCAATCACCCTTGTCGGGACCGTTGTGCTCAGCGCCCATCGTCAACCAGTCAGGCACTCTTCACAGGGCTGTCAGCAACACCAGAGCCTTAACCCAAACCATGGTACATGCTCTGTCTGGCATGGCTGTTGCTGTTGGAGACGTGTGGTGATTCATATTGTGTATGCTCTTCGCAGCAGAGATATACAGATTTTGTGGTGATTATCCACGGATGGTGGGTACAGCCCTCGACGTCCCGCTTGTGCCACGGAGGTTTGCCACCGACGCCAGGCCAGGCTGTTCCCTGGACTTGGAATTCGAGGGCTCGATGAGGACCAAGATCTTGGAGTGGCGCCACCACAGCTTTCCAGTCACTGCACAACAAACATTCCAACACGGCGCAATCCTTTCCCGCACGAAATTCGCTGAGCAAACTCTCACACACACCAGCCTCTCTCAGTCCTGCTTTTGCCCCTGCAACAGCCCCAGCCCCGCCTCTATAATCCCCATGATAGCATCCTTGATGTTCCGCAACAAATTCGCCACAAACTCGACGGCACCCTCGCTCGCGCCCGCGACGAGCCCCAGAATCAGACCCGTGAGGAGGACGAAGACGGGGACCAGGACGATGCCGAGGATGACGCCGAGGACGAGGCCGAGGACGAGGCCGAGGAGGATCGCGAAGGTTGCGCCGAGCGCGGCGCCCGTGACGAGCCCGTAGAAGACGCGGTTGAAGAAGGACTTTATGGCGCCCATGGTGGTTGATGATTTGGTGGTGATGGTGGGAGCAGGGCTTGCGCTTTGAGGGCTTTGAGGCTGGTAGGAGTTGGGGGCTTGTTGTTTGTCCTTGGAAGTTGGATAGACTTTGAGTCTGAGTATGGGGACTGTTCTATTGCGAGATATCTATGGTCCGTGTTGCGCTGGACTCTTGTTTGGTGAGTTTCCTTGTTTCATTTTGTGGCTGCGTTTGACGTCACTCGTGCAGAGGCGCGTCACACATAAGATTGTAAATGCATTTAGGCAGTGTTCAGATTGACTGACAATGCAATTCAAAATATTCAGCCCGTAGAATTGCATTGGTTCTCGAATTATTGTTGTGTGCGATGTAGGCTGGCATTTGTTCTTCTTCTAAGCTGAAGTAGTCCTGTTACAAATAAGCAGCGCTGCCACGACAAAATCAGCACAGAATGTATCTGCTGCCACTGTTTGACAAGACGGGCAAGTAGAATATATGTGTCACTTGCATAACATTTTGTGTCTTTGAGAGAAGGTGCAGCGGTGTTGTGTGATGTTCACAACATTATGGACCTGACTGAAATCGCATCCTGGCCTGCAGGATACTGTTCTTAGCTCTGAAGGCGTGGAAATCGATCGGCTATTGCCATGTTGTACTTGGAATAACATCAAATTGACAGTTTGTGCTGTGAGGTTTACATCCACAGAGACCACAGTTTCGAAAGCTGGTGGGCCACAGTTTTTACTGTGCTAAAATGGATCATTAACAGGTTCAACTTCGACACGCCACATCTAAGCGGCTCTAATCTGCTACTATAGTCGGCTCAAGACCAGCTTCCAGGACGTGCACTCTGTAGTTTCAGATTCTGAAGACGATGGGCGAGAACAAGCCCTGCAGTGCTTCCGCCGCAGATGACGAAATCATCCTCATCCTCAATGACTTGTCGTTTAATAGATGCAATAGGCGCAGCATATGAGCTGGTTGATAAGAATGAGAATACCTATGCCCCAAGGCCCCACGGTCAAGGCGAAGAGCTTTAGAGCCATGTTGACTTTGCTGAATGTGTCTGACGGACGCATATTGCTCAGACGTACTGTACTGTATATGCCATCGTGGCATGTCCATATCTTTGTGCCTTTCTATGAAGGTATTGTCTACACTCTATCTGAGGCCTGACCATCATCGTCGAGACTCTTAGCCCACGAGACAAAGCCTCCTCATTGTAGCCGTGAAATCAGTGTCCAACATGACCTGAGGAGTCCGCACATATTGGTGCCTCCAAATAGCAAACGGTGAGTTCGAGGTGAGGCAAGAGTTGCGCTCAATACTCGGCATCATTGACCAACCCAAAAAGTCTGGCCGACACAGCCCCAGCTGCGCAGACAGCCCACAGTCGCATACCTTCTGTGATAATGCCTCGTCCAATATTCTCAAAATTTCGTACGCCGGATGAACGCGTACGCAGAGCTGAGAAAATATATATATATGCGCAATAACGGTCATCTAATGGACAGCCCGCTGGCCAGGCATCGCCGAGACGGGCGTCTTGGGATCCTCGTGGCTTGCTGGGTACGCACACAGGCTGCCGGAGAAGAGATGGGAGACTTTGTTAATCAATGATTCATCCCACCACAACTACTCGAAGTATGTGCGACTGCAACACATCCGAACTTCAACGTTATGACCTCTCATACTGGAGGTTACCTATCTGAAATAATCGCCTTACGATGACCGCCACTCGTACGATTTGTCGATGAGCTGCAGGACAAACCTTGAATAGAGAAGTTCATCTACAGTGTGTTTAAAAGCTGTGCTGTACACTGTTCCGACAGCCTCACACTAGCGACTTATCTGAACTCGCTCAATGCCAGCGGACCCAGAGAACCACGAAGCTCACATATTATCCAGCAGCGAATCGGTCATTGGTCAAGCTGTCGTACCTGGCACACGAAACATTCAGTCGGCATTGCGTATTACAGAGCCAGCAGACTGACGAAGCATTATACCAGAAGCCTCATGAACAGAAGTTGGGTCCCGTCTTCCGGTCTGCTGGCCCTGGTCCACCGCCAGTCTCTTCCCACCCGATCACGCCGCACGGCCGAAGGTGGAGTCTAGTTCGGTCAATATGGGGCAGCTGTGACAGTGCTAGTAAGAAGAGTCTGCGAATAGAATTGTTCAAGCCCTTGAGAACGCCCTTTGATAGACATCGTTGTAAGGAAAGCCTGGGAGGTGAAGAAGTAAAGTCGCCGTAAGTCCGCAAATCCGAACCATTAAACCGGCCCGCTGACCGTGGATTCCGGCGACGGGACCCAGTTTAATTTAAATTAAAAAAAATTAAAAAAAACCTTTTTTATATATTCTTTTTAATAAGAAATTTAGAAAATTATATTGAATGTAAATTAATGCAAACAGTAATATATTTCCAATTATTTAATAAATTATTTATTAAAAATAAATTAAAGAATATAACTTTTAAGTTTTATTATCTTTATTATAAATTATTTATTTTCTCATTAATAAGTTTAAAATAT